>JAEIFU010001790.1:0-58410 GCA_018904235.1 Lordiphosa stackelbergi | reverse complement strand
ATTTAATTGAGCATTGGACTCTTCCGATCCGTTAGTTCCAGATCAGTATGATGATGAAGAAGAGAAGATTGTGAATTCACTTCTCTAAATAACATTTCTTTAGATGAGGATAATGAGAAAACTAAGCAAATAAATAAAATCAAACCCTTTCGTTTTTGTATATAAACATAAAATATAATGCTTTTTTAAGTTCTGGTATTTTTAAGTATTATTTTTATAATTTAAATAAATCTATTATAATAAATGCGAAATAAATGGATTATTGTTGGTATGGGGGCGGAAGGAAGGCGTGGTACAATCGCCTTAGTCTAACGAACTTTTGTGCAAATTTATAGAGCTCTAGCTTTATTATTAAAGTTTATGCCCCAATTTACGACTTTTTTCCCATAGTGCATTCCTTAAGTTTTTAAGTTTATGTTAGGTTTTTTACCGATTACAAACTGGTTCACAGCCAAATATCTTGTAGGTTGGTTAGAAATTATGTAAGCTATGAACATGACATTTGGTTTGAAGTTTGGAGTGGATAATGTGAGTGGTAGAAGTTTTACTGGTTCAAGACCAGATCAGTTATACAGTTGAAAATATGGATTTAGATGCTTTCGAAATTCAAAACTGGTTCCGAACAAATTGGAGTTTAAATGTTAATAGCGATTTTCAGTCAGTTCAAACTTGAATATGAGATAAGAAAAAATTCATTTTGTGTAAAGATTGTGAATCTTATGCTAATGAAGAATGTCAATTATATTTGTTTTTAAATTTGAATGCAAATATTGTTTAATAATTGTTCTGAGCTGGAGGTTCCTGACAGGAAGTTGAGGGCGTTTACAATCCATCAAAATTATAAGAAATTTGTATATACTATACTTTTATTTTTGGCACTTTATGGTTGGATCCATCGTGCAAATCAAATAAACATGCCACCGTCTAGCGAAACATACAAGGCACAATGGTCCCAAAGTCAATTTATTTGGCATAAAGTCAAAAAAAAGTAGCAATTTGTGGAAAAATCCATTTATTTTTTAAAAGAGTATATCCCAGTGGTCATGGAATCGAAAAATTTTATTATGAAACGCGTCCCTTAAAGTTTTGCGAAGCCCTAAAGTCAGCCATTCATTTAACTCAGCACTTGGCTTTCGTTGTGGCAAAATTTTGAAATCATATAAGAAAGTTGTTAAACAATGGCTTTGGAAAATAAAAAAATTACAATTCTGTTAGAGTTTGTTTTATATATGTGCTTTGTCCTCTGTTTTTATGTGTTTTTGTTGTGTGTTGTTTTGGCTAGCTTAACCTCAAAATAGATCTGTTTCGTGAAGTAAAACTTTAGTGGATTGTCGTGGAATGTCGTAACTGTTAATGCAATATTGTTCATTAAAATGTCCTCTACACGATAGTCTAATCGGTTTTTTCCCGAGTTTGAGCTTAAAGTCGGATTGAAGAATGCATGCACGAAAAAGCAGTCGTCGAAGGCTGCAAACCGGTCCTGAACCGAACCCCTAAGAACCGGTTCGGTTCGGGTTTTTTTGGGTCCGACGAACCGGACCATGAACCGAACCCCTAATATTTTTGACTTCTCGAACCTGAACCCGGACCGGACCGCTTTTTCAAAAAATTAGGTTCGGTTCAACATATTATGTAGTTCTTCCAACGACACTTACAGGGAAATATAGAAATTGCTTGTAATCTCGTTCTCCAATCCTGCGACATTTCTCTAGTTCAGATTTATACTATCAACGTCAAGAATGAAGCGAATTAGGATCGAACAGAGAACTTTCGAATGACAACTGCAGAGCAATAGATTTCCTGGGGACTCTGTAATAACAGTTTGTTGTGCTGCAAAAACTCTAAATTTAGTAAATAACGAATTTTTTTAGAGAATTTTAGTTTGACATTAGTATACTACTCTATAGAGTTCCCATACTTCTGCGAAGTCACACTATATAAAATCTTTTGCTTATAGAAAAATTAAAAAAAATATTGCTCGACTGTGTGACGCGAAAATGAGCGAACGTTTACTAACAATTAAAGATTTATGTATTCAGAGTTCTTTAAAGAAGCTCCACCTAAAATCGTTTGAATTAAAAACTTCAGAATTCACAATTACTACTACTGTACTAAGTGATTTTAATTCCTCTGGCTTTTCTTTTCAATAAACGTTCCTTTATTATAAGCTCAGTGCCCCGAGTTTTTCAACTTTGTTAACTTCTTCTGAAGCTCCAAAAATTAATTCTTAAAGAGATTCTTAATTCACTTTTAAATGAATCAACTTTTGATTGCAAAGAAGAGAAGTTTATAAAAACCATAGAAAGCAATAATATCAAATATAAAATCTGTAAATGATGTTATAGATTTATTCGACAATTGTCCAAGAGAACATACATCGACAATTGTTTTAAAATTTTGGAAAGGTCAAAAAACGAGGACTTAATAAAATTGACTTAACTATAATTGCTGTTCCAGCAACTCAGGTATCAGGTTGAACGGGCCTTTTCAAAACTTAAGTTTGATTTTTCTGATCTAAGAGGTAGTGAAGGTAGGTAAACACCTCCTAGAAGATATAATGCTCATTAACTTAAACTTAGCAGTGATCAAAAGTTGTAAAAGTTGATTGAATTTGATAACTAAAGTAGCATTATTGAAGTATAGAATATTATTTGAACAAATTAGTATTTATAACCGGAAACTATTCTGTTCAAGTTGTTGTTCAAGTGAACCGAGGTTCGAACCAAAACCTTGGGTTCAGGAGTTCCAAGAACCGGTCCGCGAACCGAACCTTAAGTTTTACAACGGGTTCGAACCCCCGGACCGAACCTTCTGCAAAATTTTACAGGTTTGCAGCCTTGATTGGCCAGATCGTTTATATGGCAGCTATATGAAATAATGGTCTAAATAGAACGAATCTTTGTAAGTCGCCTTGGGGGGCCCGAAATATGAGTATAAACCAAATTTCGTGCAGAAATCTTTAAGGCAAAAAAAATTTACTTTGGGACCATTGTGCAAGGGTATAAAATGGGCGAAGATTTTTATTGTTTATTAATTACTTAGGAAAAACATAAACATTGCTCTTTATGAATAGCAGACATGCCACAGGTTATCTGTTAGACGACTTTGGTTTATGCAAATGTCTTAAATCCAAAGTCAAAATAATATATGTACTACAATATGAGGAAGGTTGCAGGCAGGTAACGTCATTGACACGAACGCTCGCTGACAAGAGTAATTTGTCCAAAATGGGTAGAAAGAAGGCAGTGGACGACGACGACGACGACGACAACGGCGACGTGTGTGCTGCGCAGCAACGGAAAGAACGAGCCGAGGAAACCAAGATAAAAGTGTTGAGCGCGCAGAAGTTGTCGACGACGAAGTCTGCTGCCGCATGAAAGCAAGAGTAGCATGTGAATATGAGCGTATGATAGGGCGATAGACTTGGTTAAGCGAGTGTGTTGGTGAGTGAGGATGGGGGGGGGAGCAGGGAGCAGGGAGCAAGGAGCTAATATACTCGACAGTGTTGTTGCTGCACACGAAGCAAGCATTTTTCTTTTGTTTTTATGACTTTTCCGGGAATTCACCATAAACGAAGACGGTCACGGCGACTCCGACTGCGACAACAAAAACAATAAGAAACAGGAGTGCAACAACAAAAGCACACATGTGTGCTCAACAAATACAATCTCAAGTGGAAACACATGATTCGATGGCGAAAAATAAATGTATATTCTCTTATATAAAAATGTTGTACTATTTCATAAACACTTTCAACCAGTAGTTTCTGGAACAAGTCCTGCACAACGCGTAGCCTCCTCCTGTGGGGTCTACGCGCCCACGCCCTTTCGTTACATTTGCTTGTTGATTTTAGGTGCTTAACAATAACAACAAGACTATACACAATGTTGTTGGTTTTGCTCTTTTTTGGCCTTCCCCTCTCTCTCTCTCTCTCCCTCTAACTAGTCTCTATTTACCTTTCGATATACAAACACAAACGTACAAATGTGTGTATTGGTATTTGGCGGCTGCTGCTTTCGATATACTTGCATATGTATGTATATTTTTTTTATGTATTTGCGGTGTTATTTTTAAATCGTATCCACATACACACACACACATGCACAAAACACTTCACTACACTTTCGAGTCGCAGGCGGCTTGACTTTTAAAGGATTCAGTTTGTTACATATATATATACATTAATTACCAGCTGCACTTAAAAATATTAAATATTTTACTCCGCTCTGCTAACGCATAGCACTAGCACTGACCAACGCGATTGACCGCACAAATGTAAATAAGTTAAGAGGTACTCAGCCTGCGCTTTGCTGGCTCATTTTGAGTTGAGAGAGACAGACAAATAATCGATATATTTGCTATCGATAGCTACGCTGGCAATTTGTTTATAAATTGAAAGAAAATAATGTAAGGATGACCTGCGCTTCCAAGAATTTATTATATATAAACATTTATATGTATTATAAACATCAGTGGGTTATCATTCAGTGTAGAAAAGCAGACTTTGTTGCTCTGTCTGGCGTATGTGAAATTAAAAACAAAATTCGTTATCTCTATTAATTCAATTCATGTGCATAAGAAATGTAATGCACTCTGTCTCTCTCTTTCATATGCACCTGTTGTTGCGCAGCAACAAGCAGCCAGCCACCCTTAAAACACACGAAGAGAGAAGAAATGACGGGAGCCAGGGGCAAAAGCAACAGGAGGACTAGTCCACAACAGTTCGTAAAATCAATAGGGTTTAATTGTCGTTTGCACATTGAATTTGAATTGTTAATGAACTGCTTAGGCAGCTTACCTTTCGTTTTGTTTCAATTACGTCTTTTGTCTTGTTTTTTGGTTATGTTTTTCAACAATTCGCCGCACAAAGCACCATTGCAATCAAATGGCTGCACAACTGCACGCGAACCGAGAATTTGATTTGCCGCTTTATTTGTCTACTTTGATTGCCAATTCGCATATAAACAATTGCGCACTTAAGTTTTTTGCAAAAAAAAAAACTCCTCCAGCGGGCCGATTTAGCTATCGTTATCGAACTAAGCGTTGCCAGACTTTTGAATCAGTGTTGCTAATTTAGCTAGCCACCGGTTACCGGGGCTATACACAGAAAGAATGACCTTAAGAATGCGCCAGTGGAACAACTCTTTACTCACATCTCTGTTGCTTTTGGTCATAGGATGCTTGGTCCAGCCAAAGGATTGCATCATGGTGTAATATGCTCCACTGGGGTGCTGCGAATTTCATTGATGTTCCACAGCTGTTCACGCACATTGATTAGATAGCGTTTCTAATTATTCCCATTCCCTTTAAATGGCGATTAAGAAATCATTTCCTCCTCAGCCAGGTTTTGAATTATATCCACAACCATCTGCATCTTCGTATTTTCCTTTTTTTACACAAATGATCAAAATTTAACCCCCAAATTCCAATTTAATTAACACTATTATTCAAAAAAAAAAAAAAAAAAAAATTAAAACCTTACAAAATAAAAAATAAAAAAACAAATTAAAAATTTTTTTTGAAACGCTTTTAACATATATCGCTTATAAGCAAACATTTTACATAAAATTTGAAATTTCTGCGTACTATTTTAATCGGTTGCAAGCAAAATTTTGCAAGACAGTTGCTGATAGCTGAACAGATAAGAAAGAAAAGAAAAAGTTCGGTTTTGATTGACTCAAAAACCAACCATTATAATTGTAAAATAAGAAGAAACAAAGGACAATCACCTATTTTTTCTAATATTTTTAATATCAGCAGAAAATTTTTCAGAATTATTTAAACTTGGGAAAAAATCGATTTTATCAAATAATAACCACATTTTCAAAATTAAAATCCAAAAAAAATTTGTAGCATTATCAGCAATATCAAATCTTCGTGTTTGGTTTATCTGTAACGTCGTTCAATGCAACTTACATTAAAACATATTTGGTTGGAATTTGTCACTTAATATGGCCACAGGACTAACAAATGTAAAGATACCACGCTAATCACACGTTTATGCAAATATCTCGTAAGCTTGACGTGCTGGGAGAAAACAGACAATTTATATAAGTTCAGCGTCCAAAAATACTAAGGAACGGTTGCAAAAGTGGGCCTTTTTTTGTAAACTCTTTTATTAGAAGATGCTCGTCGCGAATGATGAAGCAACGCTCTGCAAGATTTGGTGCATTAAAAACAATGCAAGCGAGGTGTTGTAACTTATCCTCACAAGAAAAGGAATAGAAATAGCGCATATGTGCACTTAAAGACAGCACTGTTGTCGTAGATTAACCAAATCCGCTATCAACTAGAAATTGTTGATAGAGTAGAAAATCTAGTAGAAATAATAGAGCAAATGAGCCGCTTTTAAGTCAAATAATTTACCGCAAACACACACAGATTGCTTATACAGGGTTGCCCATATTCGACGGACCCATCTGGCAACGCCATAAATTTTTGACAGAGATGTCAGATCGCTTAATGACATACCGCGTTTGAAGCGTCAGTCCAAGCAGATTTTTACCATGGAACAATACACGCCACGCGAGCGCTCTGAAATAGTTGAAATTTACATTCAACAGAACAAGTCAATTGTGAAAACTCAACGTGCTTTTAAAAAATTAAAAATGTGACCGAAATGTGTGAAATGGGACCGTAAATAAGCAAAATTGCCGTATTTACGCCACTGAAAATCCTCAGGAGATTCAAGAAGTGCCTCTTCATGACGAAAAAGTCACAGTTTGGTGCGGCGTTAGTGCGAAAACGGTCATTGGGCCGTTTTTCTTCCAAAATGAAAATGGCCATGCTGTTACCATCAACCAGGAGCGTTATCGCGACATGATGACCAATTTTGTGATGCCAATTATTCGTCGAAAGCGTATGAGGCAGTTCTGGTTTCAACAAGACGGCGCTCCACCGCACACAAGTCGCATAACAATCGATTTTCTGAAGAAATTGTTTCCGGGCCGTTTGATGTCGAAAAGTGGTGATTTGGACTGGCCACCGCGTTCGCCCGATTTGACGCCGCCTGACTTCTTCTTGTGGGGATATTTGAAGTCAAAGGTTTACGTTAACAAGCCAAGGACCGTAGAAGAGCTCAAGGACAACATTCGTGAAGAAATAGCCGCTATTCCGGCCGAAATGTTGGCGAAATCGATGGAAAATGCTGCAAAAAGGCACAATACGCCATCAACGCCAGAGGCGGCCATTTGAGAGATATCATATTCAAAAATTGATGTAAACAAATCTACTTGGAACAAATTAAATGATTAAGATTGCCAACCGCCAAATTTTTATTTTTTTCTTTGATTTTAAAAAAAAAAAAACAAGGGTCCGTCGAATATGGGCAACCCTGCATAATGCTCTATATAAGGCTCTACCAAAGGGAGGCAAGCATGAAAGTTTAAAAGAATTCAAAACCCATAAGCAATACTGATTTTGTTAGTGCGTAAATCTCAAATGTCTGAAACTCCGAACTTGCAAGGTTCAATCTAAATAGATGCCGAATACATCAATGTGACATTGAACTTGCTGATTTGGAATTATTTCGGACGAGAATATTGTATTATCGTATCGTATTGAATGAAAATTAAAATCAATTGAGGATATTATTTTGCTAATACAAAACATCTCTTAACAAAAGAGGCCTACTAATTTATATTCCTACTTCGAAACTTTTCTTATATAATAATAATATTACCGCTTTTGCAAAAATTGAAACAAAAGTTAAGTGATTTAAGTTATCCTTATCTAATAGCTAAAATACACATAAGTATTAACTATGTGACGTTAAAATAAAATGATCATAATTCACTGAATTGCTTATATGCAAGTTTTTGCTTACAGCCGATAGATTGCTTATATGCAAATGATTTATAGCTAACCGATAACCGCTTAAATGCAAATATCGCTTATATGCAAAAATTAACTTACCGCGGTGGCGTTGCCATCTGTTATCAATTGGCGCTTCATTTGAATTGCATTCAAACCGCAAATTTTTTTGAAACAAGTTTTGTAAATTTATTTTTTACTAGTAAAAAACACACACTCCTATATATACATACGCATACGAATAATATAAATTCATGGCAATTTTTATACAATCATTTTCTGCCCACACACACACATTATTCTCTTTACTTAAGAAAATTGACAAAATTACTAGCCAAGCCGAAACATCTAGGTCTTAAGTGGTAAAAAAAGTGTTTAGTTATTGTCCAAGTATCTTCATTGAATACACAATTTGGTGTGTGTGTGTGAGTGCGTGAAACATAATATACAGAAAGTTTAAACTCATTTATACTTTCAGCCTAAAGCAGATTTAAATAAATCAATTACGGTTAATAACAAATTTAAGCGTTTATGAGTGCATCTCTCTCACAACTAACAACTAAAAATATCTAACAATTAGAGCATGATGTTGCTGCTGCACTTGCTCTTCAGCTTAGGAGTGCGTTATTTGGTGTATTATTGTTGAGGGAGGAGGGAATATCAGTAGGTAAATGCTACTCCTCGACCCGGCCACGTTTCAAGTGCGACAATTCCCTAAGCCAGGCCTTGATCAGGTCATATGTGGAGAAACTAATGCCGACTGCTATGGGTCCCTTGATCCAGTTCATGCTTAGACCCTTGTAGAAGCCATTCTTGATGCCCTCCTCACTGTTTCAAGTAAATTCAATTAGATTAAAAGTTGGTTTAAGTTTTTTAAAGCATACCGATAGATCTTCGTGAGCGTCTCCAAAATGGTGGGAAAACGCTCTGGGTTTGATTTATTCACACGCATCGTTTGCATCCGTCGGCGCACAATATCCAGAGGATAGCTGGCCGTCTGACCGGCGGCACCAGCAGCAGCTCCAAATGCCAACGAGACTAGAGTATTTGGTTTATTATTGCCAACCCTTTCTGAAAAGGAGCAAAGAAGCGAGTCAGATAAATTCATAAATTTCACTAAATTGCATGTCTCACCATGGTATTCCCTTTTGAGCGTTTCGTAGGTAAAGAAGGAGGTGCCCGCATAGGGTATCACACCCAAAACTGTGGCCCAATAGCCACGATACAAAGTTCTCGGTCCCTCCTCCACCCAAATCTTGGCAAAGACCTGACGCAGTGTGCGATAGCCTGTATATCGATCTGTGACCGCCATGCGGGCTCGCGCCAAATCCAATGGATAAGTTAAGGATTGCGAGGTGATACCAGCCAGTGATCCTGCCACAAAACGACGTACCTTTGTGCTGTCAAGTGAAAAGGTTGGAGTTGAAGTTTTACTAATTTCTTGGTCAGATTCATTGCGAGCAAAGTATGTTTACGCCATTTTCACACTCGTGTGAATAATATCTCTACTCAGTGTACAAAATTATTGAAAATTGTATGGTTTACGAGAGTTTCTCGAAGGGAAAACGAATAAAGCTCTCAAAAACAATCTGGAAAATCTCGTACACATTTTGTTAGTAAAAAGATTCATAAACGTCCGTTAATAGATGATCTTACGAACATTCGCTAAATATGAGCAAACCAGCCTGAATCGCACTATTTTACAATATGCAAAAGCTAAAAAGTTCTACGAAATATGCAATAAATATTTTCAAAAGTGCCTAAAAATGGGACTTTTATTTTAAATCAGCTAAAAACACTCGCTCGATGAAATATTAGATGCTGCAATATGAATGAAACACAGATACCAAACATGATTTTGTGAAATCCCGTTTAGTATCGATAAATCTTTTTGAATTTATCATTTTTCAATATTCAGGTCTGTACCCGTTTTCGATTCCGATCAAATCATGCGGACTCGGAATTGTTACATGTGCTCGCTTCCAAAAACCAACTGTATTCTTCGATATTTAACTTCAGAACCACATTTACCTTCATTATATAAAAAAAACCAAAAAAAATAAAAAAAAAAAAAAAAAAAAAAATATAGTTAAGATCATAAGAATCGTTTAAAACCACTTTCCGTTACTGACAAATCATTAAATCGCTGAAAAAATACCAAAGAGGATCAAAAATGGTAACAATTCCAAACAAATTGTACTCGTTATCAAGTGAAAAATGCTAGGATCAATGCATAAGAGCCATTCGCAGCTAATGGTTCTCCATGGTAATAAGACCTCTAATTAAGAAACTGCTTTCCAATACCACAAATTATAATAACATTGTCATGATTAGGACACTACTGAACCGCCATATACACCATCGAGGACCAATGCTAAAGAATATAGTCAAGATGACAAGGAACATTTCAAACCACTTTCCGTTACTGACAAATCATTCAATCGCGGAAAAATACCGAAGAGGATCAAAAATAGTAACAATGCCCTCCTTATAAATCATATTAATTCTTGACCAGTGTCAATAGACGAGTCGATATAGCCATGTTTGTTTTGCATCACAGTTCAAGACATATTGCGGTTCAGTATTGTCATAAACAGGGCAATGTAGTTCTGTTCTGTAGTTTCTTAAGTAATTAGCGGTTTTGTTACCATGGCGATCCCATAGCTGCGAATGGCGCTCATGCATTGATCCTGGCACGATTTGCCACTTGGTTTGAAGGTACATTTGCTTCGCATAGTTCAATATTTTGATCCTCTTGGGTATTTTTGCGCGATTTAATGATTTGTCAGTAACAGAAAGTGGTTAAAATCGATTCTTATGATCTTGACTATATTCTTTAGCATTGGTCGTCCATGGTATTTATCGCGGATTTTTCACTTGATTTGTGTTAACGTTCTTCATTTTTTTACTATTTTTTATCCTCTTTGGTATTATTTCGCAATTTTAAAAATCGCCAGTCACGGCAAATAGGTAAGAATAACTCGCTCTAGGAATAGCTCCCGGCTTACGAGCTGTGGCTCACAGCTCAGAGCCGAGTGTTGTGACTCACGAGCCGAGAGCCGGTTGATGGCTCTCGAACCCTTTAATAACAAAACTGTATTATTTTACTTTATCTTACACCATTATGCTAATTCTTATCCAAATTAGATATCCAAACAGATTTACAAAAGTCCTAGCAATTAAAATACCCGGACAATCATCACAAGTTTGATAAAGTTTCTTCTTACATTTGACATGCAAGATCAAACTCGTCAAATGCGATAACAGTTTGACAAACAGTGTTCACATTGCGTTCAGACAGCACACAAACTTATCGAAAACTTGATTTGTCAAACTCATTAAATCGGTCGTCAAACAAGTTTGACTGTAAATAAATATGGCGTTCACACACAATTCAAACTTATTTTGTCAAATTTTCGCCATATTTGACAAATTAATTTGACTGTGTGAACTTAGCTTTACAGTTGTAAAGAGACTTAAATCATTTTACCTCATGGTTTTCTTATAGCTTCTTGTCCCTAAATTACTCACAACTAAATTATATTCCGGGTATCACCTAGTTTTATACGAGGTTTAATCAAAATGTATCGCGATTTTCGATTTTTTTGGTGGAGCTCTGACATGGCCAGCGATTTTGAAATTTTGCTTTCACGTGTTTTAGCTCTTTTTCGATTTCTTCACTATTCCAAAAAAATAAATCGTTGCTTGTGCGAAAATTTTTGGCCCCCTGTGACTTTTTTATACTCCCAAAACTAAAGAGACCCATGAAAGGGCAGCATCGAGGGAAGAGCTAAACAAGCTCACCAAAAATATACTTTTTAAGTGCTTCGAGGATTGAAAGAAACGTTGGCATAAATGTATTATTTTTCCAAATTGAATTTGAATTTTTTTTAACAGTTTGTATTTGTAGTTATCAGTTCGATATAACTTAATAGTATACTTAATAGCCATGTCATCGATGTTTTTAATCAAGGCATAAAAAAGCGAGTTCAAATTATTTTGTGAACTAGATTACGGAGTCAGTTTAAAGATGTTATCGCATTTTCCGAGTTTGATCTTGCATGTCAAATTTGCGGAAAAGTGGACAAATCTCCGTATCTAATGACAAACAAATGCGACCAGAGCAAACGGAAAATCCTGACAAGGATTGGAGAAGGCGACGTCTTGGAGATATTTCGGTATGATGAATTTTGTTGGCGTCGCAGAAGGGTCTCAATCCCTTCAAATCTTGAAGAATATGAACTCAAGGAACTCAAGCAGATTACAAAGGCAGAGGCAGCTGAAATGAGCGTTTTGTTTTGCACCTCTTATTTTTGCCAATGATTTTATGCAACGAAGCAGCGCCACGGCAAAGAATAAATACATTTTGTTGCTTCCATTTTTATCCAAGTCAGTTTTTGTATAAATGTTAAGCGGTTGGAAAATTTCATTAGCCAGATATAAATGTATCGCACCGAGTCGTTAATTTGACGGCGTCTATCGACATACCACATTAGTTTCTGTGAAACATAAATTTACCGCACACAAAATTTGCGAGTGTGAACACTAAGCCAAATTCAATTGAAACTTTCGAAGTCGATTAAAATTTATTTGACGTGTGTGTGAACACCAAGACAAATTCGAACACAAATCAGTCAAACTCATAAAATAAACATATCACAAACCATCACACACATCACAACAAAGGAGATGTAGTTTTATTGAGCGGACTACACCAAAACGGAAAAATCAACAATTATATTTGGGGATTATTATGTTGATTAAGGATATAGATCTGTCTTGAAATTCGACAAATATCGACCTAGGTTGATAAAAATGTGCCTTATAATTTTCTAATATCTTGTATTATACCTTTAAAGGCATTCTTTTAGAAAATGAGAACATAACGTAACTTTGCTAGACCCAATAGTACAGGCTGTGTCTTTTAAACCATCAGCATCTGGCAAATCGGTCCATAACTTTAAACATTGTGATAAGATGTCATAAGATACGATTTTTTTCCTGTCATCAGACCATATTTAAACTGTTGTATGAAACCTATTTGTTTTTCGTGCGATCAAGTTCAAACTCATTTTCAAAGATGGACATATATAAAATTCCAACAATAACAATAGCTGCGTACCAGTTTTCCGGAAAATCTGCCCATGGGAATAATGGCAGAAAAAATTCTGCAAGCAAAAAACAAACTACTTTTTATCCGATTGGCCTAAAACTCGGCTTGCAAAAATAGTGAAATATGTGAAATGTATTGAGATATGATTTTCCAGTGTTGAAAAATTTGAATTTAAATTGTTTGAAATGTGATTTTGCAATGTCTGAAAATCCGCCCTTTAGGCGTAAAAATGTCCGGAAAATTTTATATGCAACAAAACTACATGTTATATTCGATTGACGGGTGGTGTAAAAGGGGGAGTGGGTGGGAAGTGGGGAAGTGAATGGGAAGTGGGTGGGAATTGGAGGGCAAAGAGCAAAGTCCTAACGGGGAAAAGAAAAAATAGCAAAACGTTGATTTCAAGCCTATGTATGTTAGAATCGATTTCTGGGCTCTACTGGGAATGCAAATTTAAAAAGTGATAACCTTTGATTCTTTTGTTATTATTTCTATACTGTTGAAGGCGCAGCGAAGCGCGACGGGGTAAATGTTAGTCCATTTATATGTCTATTTTCAAAGTGTTTGTTTTTAATAAGTACGTAAAAAACATTTACCATGAGCCAGCTAAATCCCAAAAAAAATCATAGTTCGCTATCTACAATAACATATTTTAAAATGCTATTCAATGTGGAATAATTAGATAGAACTGCAGGCTCTGATAATACTTGATCAGTTTCCTGCTCTTGAGCTTACAAAATAGCTTTATCTGTTGCGTAATATAGCTGTTTTAGTAACCTAAGTAAACATGCACAAGATATACTTAACAAGGTAGTCGCACCCGCTCTCACAGATCTTCTAATATAAGTGTCAAACACAAAAAATTCGTCTTCGGAGATGTGTCGCTCACAAGGGTTGTTTACAAATGGAGCAATATAATTAAACAGAAAATTTACTCAGTCGTCTTCTGTCAGAAATTAGTCAGCTTTTCGTCGTCACTTAAGCTCTCTGGAAACATTTGGGAATATGGTCGTCTCGCTTTTACCACAGTGATTTCCTACTGGCATTAAAGGTTTACAAACTGAAATTTGAGAAGTAAGCAAGGGGAGCGTGAGGACGAGTGCGGATACCTTGTTAAGTATAATCTTGGCCCAAGACTCTTGGGTATGCATAACTTTTATTGCTCTCGCTCTCTTCCGTCTTCTTCGAAAAAGCAACGGAAAACGCCATTAAGTCGTTGTTTTTATCTCTAGAGAGAGAGAGAGAGAGACTAATGAGACAGAGAGAGAGACAAATGAGACAGAGAGATCTACAAAGACGGTACAGTACGCTCTATACTGGCGGCACTAAACAATTTTAGTCACACGAGGGACAGCGTTTATTATGGGCATCATAGCCGAAGCAGAAATATGGCATGAGTGTTGTAAACACCGCATACATTATTTGCAGTGGTTGGAGACAATCGAGTGTGCAGTACACTTGTTGTTGCGGTGCAGATCTCTGGCGTGTAACAAAACTAACTGCATTTGCGAAACGAAAACATGAACAGTAGTTTTTACACTTATTCAGTTGAAGTCGGGCAAAGCCGGAGGCAGGTGGCTTGGAAAATATGTAAAATTAACTTGATCTAACTGCGATGTGTGGATGTCAATAAGGTGTCCCTGCTATCACAGTCAGGCTTGTATTCAAAGAGTAGTCACTGGGGTCCCTTGATGGTACAGCCGTGTTACTGTACTGGCGTTATCATAATGTGCTTGCATTTTGATTTTTCAGGAGTGTCGTTTTTCTCATCACTCACTCAGTGCCATCCTTATCCACCATTAGTATGCGACGCCACTGTTCGTGTGCAGTGAACTGTATGGCCGCATAGGGTACAATTCTTGCCATAGTTGCCGAATTGCCTCGCCACAGCGCCAGGACGCCCTCTTTGGCATAGGTCTGTTCCAGATACTGCAGGGAGGCTCGAAACGAGAATGGAACATCCTTGCGTATTTGAAAATTGATCTTTGTGCGATCCAGCGGAGCAATAATGGTCTTTGCCAGAGCACCCGCCGCTGCTCCGGCTGTCAGGCTTATTAGCACTTGGTCAATATTGTGGCGCACTGTGAAAATGAAGTTCAATATGTTTAAAGAGGAGAATGAAAAATGTGAAAATCCCTTACTCTCGTTGGCTTTGACACTGGTGCGGTTATTGTTGGCGGGGGTAGATGCTGATGTCACTTGGGCTGTCCTTGTATTATCCTCATCCTCTGTTGTGTCGTTGTTGGGGCCCGTTGAGGCGGCAACTGTGCTTGATAATTGACTACCCGTTGATGTAATGGTCATGGCAATGTTCGGCTTCTCCAAAAGACGGCTCATGGCAGACTCTATATGGGATTGTGGTAGGGGAGGGAAAGAAATTCATTAGCATTTCAATTAAAGCCATATGAAGTACTACACACATGTTTGTGTGTATATATAATTAAATAGTATATAGAAATTGTGTGTATATTGATTTATCGTATAACCCATAAGAGCGGGGACTTATCATTAACGACTGATAAGGAAGGTTCAAAGACTTAAAAAAAAAAAAAAAAAAACTAATCTTAGTCATTGGAATATTGCTTCTGAAATGACGACGTTTATAAGATTTCTAATCAGATCGAGGCGTATTCAATAAACCCACAGATAGTTAATAAATATATATATACTGCACAGTGAAACAAAAATGAAGTAATTCGAACTTGAATCATGCAATTCCGATTTGGATGGTCCTTATAAAAATTAAAAATTATTTTTGAAAAAAAATAGTGGGGGTTTTAATAATTTTTTTTTTTTTCAAAACAAAACCGCAAAAAAAAAAAATTTTTTCGTTCTGTAAATTTTGTGTTTTAGTAAAAGATGCACAAAACTTTTTTTTATTTCATAATTGAAAAAAGTGATTTTTTGACATTTCGAAAATTTGTGGGGGGTTGTGAGCCACTCATCTAAAAGTTCAAAATTCGTGTTTTTAAGCCATTATTCTTTATTAATTAATGAACAATTTTTCTCATATTCTGAATTAAGAAATATCAATGAAGAGTGAAAATTGATTAACGGCATCAGGCTTGTTTTATTTTATATACGAGGACTTTTTGCTTGTGGCTGTTCTTTTGTTTGCCTTTTTTGTTTTTTACTTCTTAGGAGAGTTTTTCCTCTGTTTTATTGCGCGTCATTGCAATATTCTCTTATTGAAAGTCGAAACCGACTTTTTTTTCAAAGTGGCTCACAACCCCCCATATCTCACTTTTTTTTGGTGACGTCACATAACCAAAAAGAAATTGTTACAAAAAAACATATTGCTATTAAAAAGGCAATTGACCAAAGATATTTCCCTTATACTTACTTTTGTCATTACGAAAAAAATTTTGTATAATATTTACAAGTCAAAAATGAAAAAAAAACAACTTTTTTTTTAAAAAAAAAGTCGAGTTCTGGTTCACGAACTTAAGGAAGGTGTAGACTGATAGGTTGCTTGCCAAAAGTTAGGTAATTAGAAGAGAGACACATGACATAAACAAAACGTTTAAATTTATTTTTTTTGTGGCCAATATTCGAGTGGCTCCACAACCCCAGCGGTCAAAACCCCATTCTCCCCTAATATAAATATTTTCCTTTAGTTATTATTCTTTAATTTTTATTATTAATGCGTTCAGAATTTGGCAGGGCAAGCAAAAACGAAAAGTGTTCCGTTTACAATTGTTTGGTTATTTTTGCCGTTTCAGCAGCTTGTTGGCCGCAGTTTGTCTCGGGTATACTTTTAGTCAGAGAAAAATATCAGTTTCGGTCATTAAAATCAAATCGTTTCGGTTACGGTTAGTTATTACGATTCGGTTACAAAACAATCGTGTTTGATACCGGTTTCCAAACGATTACATATAGGGGAAGATGGGGTGTTCTGAGCCATGGGGTTTTGTGAGCCACATTTATGCCAAGTGTGTCCTTTTTGATTACCTAACTTTTGCCAAGTAACCGATCTGTCAACACGTGCTTTAATTTTGTTTACCACAACGCGATTTTTTTCGAATTCAAATGTTTTTTTTTTAATTTTTGACTTGTATTAATCGAAATTTTTCGGAATGCCAAAATTAAGTGTGAAAGAAATATCTTTGGTCAATTGCCTTTATGATAGAAATATGAATTTTTGAAGGAAAAAAATTGTGTTTGTGTTATGCGAAGTCACCCAAAAAAGTGAGAGATTGGCAAAAAGTCGGTTTTAACTTCCGAAGAGAATATTGCAATATTTTAGAAAAGTTATGGCCAAAATCATATCTTAATGACCTAGAGCAGGGTTGCCCATGCCCATTCCGCAACCCACGCATTTGTTGTTATATAAAATACAAAGGAATACCTTCCCTCTTCTTGGGGAACCCTGATATAAAGCAAATATAAATTCATATGTGAGCTCTCCTCTCTTTCTTTTCGAGTTAATGATTTGTTGTTGGCGCGTTCAGACCAGTGCTGCCAATTTAGGTATATCCATGCTAGATCTAGCTGGTTGCAATTGGCGCATATACGGCAAATTGTAAAATAGTGGCTAGCGGCAATTATAGCCATTTTCTAAGCACAATTGGCGTAATTTGATTTTTATACCCTCGCAAAGGGTATTATAATTTTGACCAGAAGTTTGCAACGCACAGAAACATTCATTTCCGACCCTATAAACTGTATATATTCTTGATCAGGACGACGGGCTGAGTCGATTAAGCTTTGTCCGTCCGTCTGTCTGTCTTTCCGGCTGTCTGTCTGTTTCTATGCAAACTAGTCTCTCCGTTTTAAAGCTATTGAGCTGAAACTTATCACTGAGTCTTCTTTTCACTGCACACTGCTAATATTTCGGAACCGACCGGATCGGATGACTATATCTTATAGCTGTCTTAGGAACTATCGGTCGAAAAGTGGGTTTAATTTAGAAAAATTGTTATTTTAATGCTGGCGTTCTGAAACTCTCATATATATTAAAACATTTACAAGGCTATAAAAACTTCGGCACAGACGAAGTTAGCTTGGCCTTCTCGTAAACGTTAAGTTTCGTTGGACATAATTACAATAATAAAGACAAACGAGAGCGTAAGTTAAGTCGGCTCTAACCGACTTCGATATACCCGTTACTCATGAAAAAACATGTTTAACAATGATCCTGCGTTCCTTAGGGTGACCATCCGAAAAGTATGCAACATTTTTTTAGGGTGGGAGTTGTGGTAGCGGGGGGCTGTGGTTACTTTTTTGCTTATAACTTGAGAACCGTTCATCCGATCTTTATCATTTCTTCGGCAAATCGATTCAAATTACTAATTACTAACTATCTCTAGAAGGTACGATATCTATCTTTAAAACTGTGGGAGATATAACGTTTTTTCCGAATTGCGGGGGCGGGAGGGGGCGTGGCCAAAATTTGAAACAAACTTGATCTGCGTGCAGATAAAAGAAGCATTGGTCCCATACATGTCAAACCTCTATCTCTTACCATCTCTGAGATCTAGGTGTTCATACAGACGGACGGACGGACGGACGGCAGCATAAGTTTGTATAGACCTACATACGGCATAGTAGACTTTCCTTTTGGAATTTACTGGTAAATTACTATACTATAACTATACTAAAAACTACTTTAAACATATTTACTTCAGGACACATTAATGCTTGTTTTGGCTAGCTCTGTACGCCTCTGGACGTGTTTTTGAAATGATAGCTTTGGCGTGAGTATCAATATCAAATCGCAGTATTAAGAGACTATATTTACAGGCAAGTATTCAAGCCTCAATTTTTCAGCTGCTGCTAGACGACAGCCTCGCCTGAATATCAATATTTCAGACTTCGTCATATTAACCTCCATATTCCAGCGGTCGCAATATTCTTCCAAGCGATAAATCATGCGTTGCAATACTCCTGGATCGTCGGCTAAGATTACAATATCTTCTGCATATAAAAGCACACGATTATTTACATCTCCTTTGTGCAGGCCTCCTCCCAGGTATTCCTGGTTATCATTTAAAAACACAGTAAAAAGGAGGGAGTGTTGGGAGCCACTTTTCCAAAAAGTCGATTTTGACTTCCGAAGAGAATGCTGCAATGATGTTTTAGAAAAATTATGTACAAAGTCATAACTTAATGACCTAGAGCATGGTTGCCCATTTGTTGTTGTATGGAATGCAAAGGAATACCTTCGATTTGCTTGGGGAACCTTGATATAAAGCAAAAACAAATTCATATGCGGGATTCTTATTTCTTTCTTTCCGAGTTAATGGTTTGTTGTTAGTGCGTTCAGACCTGCAACAGCAACATCTTATCATGTGGTTGTTGTTGCTTGAGATATATTTTGTGCATTTGTATTGGTTTTCACGCGCCGGTAAGCTCATACTGGGCACCCCTGAACTGAGCCTGCTAAAAAGTTCTACGATCTCAAATAAAAAGTTTACAGTTCATTAAAGATTGATTTTTGGCGAAGTTATGTTCCAAAAACAAAATTATGATCACAACAAAAAGAGACAAGACGGCGAAGGAAACAAAAGAAAAGTTGGATAAATATTATAGGGCAAATGCTCCTTCAGATTACTCCGTGAAATATTGGTTTAGAGAGTTTTATGGTGGCCGAAACTCCACTGCTGATGAAGTCCGCAGAGGCAGGCCCTCCGATGCGGTTACACAGGTAGGTTAGTACTGAGCGCACACGATATACGCGGTTTGGAGACGTATGCGTTGAAGACAAAATAGTTTTTCACACGAAAACTACATTTTCGACCGATCGTTCCAATGGCAGTTATATGATATAGTCATCCGATTCGGTAAGTTCCGACAAAAGACTTCGTCCAAACTTTGGTTAAGAACACTTTATGTGGTCGCAGATGCTCCCTTATATGCGTTAAAAAAATCTCTGGACAATTTCAATATACCTTTTGCAAGGGTATAAAAATTTAATGTAAAATATTTCCAACGCAATTCTGCTTCGGTTTTCGTTTTTGTGTTCTCAATTTCGAATGAAATTGCTCTCTTTTGCTTTTTTGCAAACAACCGGACCAAGCGAGAATAGCACAAAATACACAAAAATCCAAGCGAAGCGATCGAAAACGGAACAGTCGAAAAGAGAGAGGCTTTTAGGTTTCACACTTCGTTTTCGTTTGCACAGCCAAACGCAACGTTATGCTTTATTAATCAATTAAAGTCTAGAATGCAAATTAAAATTTACTAACAATTTTTAAATTGATCTCAAAATCAAAGAAAATTTACTTTATGTTCATCTAGCAATTGAAAAAGTGCGTAATTTGGCAATTACTTTTCATTCCACCGACTAAAAAGTATTACTTTTCTAAATTGGAAACGGCTATTTTTTTTGGTTATGATTTCCTTGATAATCGAAAAGTGTTTCGTAATTGAACGAAACGTTTTTCAATATTTGGCATAGGTTCAAAATATATTTTAAATATAAACAAATGTTTACTATTTACCTAAAAAATTTTCCACACAATTGTTGGATAATGCCAAATCATTGAACTGTACTTTGAAGTCTTAAAGGTCATGTTTTATTGTAAAAGACTATGATGATTTTGTTGTTTAATTAAACAGCAATTGATAAGACTTGCTAGGCAAGCGTTTTGCACATATGTAGGACGCCTCTACTTTTGTTTTTGTTTGCTTACTCGATCGGTTTAAAAAAAGGTCGAAAAACAAAAACAGGTTGGTGTTTAATCAAGAACCCACAGCCAATTATCACACTCATACATATGCAAGAGAGTACAAACTTCTAGTTAACACACCTCCAAAATAATTATCATATGCAAACGTGAACAGCTAAATTTACAGGCAAACACATGTGCCCACAAATGAGTTAAGGGTGGGCACGATTCCAAGCGGGGCAGTTGACTGCGTCTAAAATTAAACTCAATTTCATTGACAAACATTGCCAAAGCTGTATATAAGCAAAATAGAACTCATTTTGCGTGTGTTCTCGTTGCTGACCTTGAACATGATTTAGGCATGCTTGCCACATGGACAGGTGGATTTAAGCATAACCAAAGCAACGTTGTTTTTTTTTTATCTCCCGCTTCACCCTTTGATAAGATATTCACGCCGGCTTACCATGTGACTAGTTAACAAGTTGACACATTAATGTGTCCATTCAAAGGTAAACATTCAACGCGTCGAGGGCAGGAGAGAGATATCCAGTGCTAGTGCATGGGTAATAGTTGTCCCCATACTTACAGCAAATAGTGATTGCTCTCAGAGGGTTGGAATATAGATGGAAAGTTCGATTCGCGGTTCGGTTCAATCAACTTAATTTATTGTTTTCTCTGTTTTTCATCCATTTCAGCCATTTGGATCAAAATACCCAGCTAGTCGATACAGTGAGCAAATAAAGGACAAAAATCGTACTTCAAATAAAAATTCGCTAAATGTTTGCCAACGTGTTTAGAAACGAGCATTTTTGAGCGTGTTCAGCAGCACACACCAATCATCTAACATAAATCATCAATCAACAAAAAAGTGTTTGGCTGCTGATGAACGAGTTTGATAGAGAGACAACAAAGTTATCGATATAGTTACAGCTTAATATAATTAAGAACTGACTATTAAATATATATCACCGTTTAGAACTTTGTTTCGACTTTGCATGATGACGAGATGAGAAATACGCAAAACTCCGTCAAAATGGGAACGAACCTCTCCAAAAAGACCTTGGACAATCTGTTACAATGGGAGAATACAACTTTATAGTTGTAGAGGATTTTGTTTCTGACGTCGATAACCAGACGAAAAACATGGGTAGGTAAATCCGACGAAAAATCAAAAAAGGGGAGAAGAAGGGGAAGAGGGGGAAAGAAAGAGAAAAAGAAAAAAAAAGAAAAAAAATATTTAAAAAAATAATTAAATAAACAAAAAAAAAAAAATAAAAAAAAAATGTAAGAGCGTATAATATTAATAATTGCTGAAGTGAGACACGTTAACAATAAAAACAAAAATTTCTCTTTAAACCCATTTTTCGACTGATAGTTCCCATAAGCGCTATAAGATATAGTCATCCGACTTCGACAAAAACTTCAAAATCTATGTGAATGCGTATAATATTAATAATCGCTGAAGTGGGGGTTGTTAACATTAAAAACAAAAAGTTTTTCTCACGAAAGCCCACTTTTCAACCGATGTTCCTATGGCGGCTATAAGATATAGTCATCCGATCCGGTCGGTTCCGACATATTAGCGGTGTGCAGTAAAAAGAAGACTCTGTGCAAATTTCAGCTCGATAGCTTTAAAACTGAGAGACTAGTTTGCGTAGAAACAGACAGACGGACAGACAAAGCCAATCGACTCAGCTCGTCACCCTGTCAAGATATATATAGTTTAGGTCGGGAAATGAATATTCAGCGTTGCAAACTTCTGCAAAATTATAATACCCTTTGCAAGTAGCTAAAAGTCGCTATCATCCCAGTCCTGCAATACTGCGCAGAAGCATGGACAATGACAGCAGCGGATGAAGCGGCGATTGGCGTGTTTGAACGAAAGATTCTTCGGAAGATTTATGGACCTTTAAAAGATTGCGATGATTTCCGCATTCGAAAATATGACGAACTGTATGAGCTCTATGGGGACTCTCTGGTCAAGCGCATAAAGCAACAGCGGATGCGCTGGTTAGGACATGTCACCAGGATGGACGAAGAAGCTCCAGTAAGGAAAGCTTATAATTCGAAGGGGAGACCTCCAATACGATGGGACGACCAGGTGCGGGGAGACATTGCCAAGCTTCTGTGACCCACTGCTGTCAGCTCGCACGGAACAGAAGAGACTGAAGAGCGTTAATCGCAGCGGCCCAGACCGTCAAACGGTTGTGGTGGCCAATAAAGAAGAGGAAGAAGCCCGGCCCCGCGAGAAATGTGCACATCAAACTCAAATATCCAATGGAACAGGCGAAAATAATGGGGAAAACTCTGTATAAGAAATGTGAACTAACTAACTATGTTAACTAACCGAAACCCGAAACAAAATAAGGCAGAATAACCGTAACCCATATCATCGGCCAAAACAGTAACCGTAACCCAAACCGTTATTCGTTTCGGTTTAAAATTAAAATTACACAATTTTTTTTTCAAAGCAGGGCCGACCAAATGGGCGGACAGATAAATATTCTTGTGTTGATGATCAAGAGAGTTCTCTTTTCAGACTACAGCCGATTTACCTGCAATTCAGTGTTCTCCGATTCAAACACACACATCATGAGTTCGAATGAAAACACGAAAGACTTCGGCCCCAAAATCTTTCTCAAATCAAAGACTAACTCAAATCACTCTACGCCCACTGTGCGTTCTCTGGATGCTGCTGGGTGTCAGCAGAAGGGGGACGGGGTGCTGCTGCAGCCGGCAAACTAAATGTAAACAAGTTCGTAAAGCCTTGCGTATATTAAATTGTTTTTGTTATTTTGCACGCAGTCAAGGCTGTTGATGTTGATCCAGTGTTTGTCGTTTTAGATTCTAGCAAATTGAGCGTGGATCTAAAAATAGAAAGCTAGGGAGAAGCTGACAGTGGACAAGCTACAACAACGTCAAAGTGTTTTTTGGACTTTGTACCCCGGCAGTGGCTTCGTTATGCAAATAATAAAATCTACAAAAATAAATGATTTACATATACTCTTGCATATGTCTATGAATTGATACATTTGCAAGCAACTAATGGAAAACTTGTCGTTTTTATTTGTTGTTTACGAAATTGCGCGTCTGGCAAGAAATAAACATGTACGTGACTGGATTTTACACTGATTGGAATCCACAGAACAGCTGTTGCTGAAGCTTCCATTCTTTTGTATTCCACCACACACAGACTGCTGCCACACCTCCTTCCTTGAACGCCCAATATTTGTTTTGATTTCGCGCACATATGTATATGTTATATAATTAGACCAAATCTAGACAAGACAATAACAACAACAACAATAATAAGTTATGCTGCAACGCACCTTTGTTTCTTTTGTTGTTTGTTAACACAGATTTAAGGCTTATTTATATCAGCTGTATCACTGGCAGCAAAACAAATTAACGTTCGCACAGACTGAAAATAAATATGCCACACACTTATGTTTATATATTTTATTTACGTTTATTCGTGGTGATTTCGTTATTTAAGTAATATATTAAACATTTTCCGCGCGACTGCTGTCTTGGAGCAGCTCCAAAAACCAGTGTGACTGCATGCAATAACCAGAAAAATCCCAGCCTTAATTCTAGGGTGACCAGTCATTGAGAATAAAATTATTTTAAGCTATCTAAAATTACAAATAACCGAATAGGTTTTTAAGCACTTTAAAGTTATGGAAGAAAGTGGAAATCAAAATCAAAACTAAAGAAATTAGCTTTATCCGGTTTATTCCAATTTTCATTCTCACTAGAGCTGCCACCCTTTAGTCAAGGCAGCGTTGCCACTTGGCCTTAATTGTTGTATATGGCGTCACACAAGACGCACTGAAAACAAAAACAGCAAATCGCTCAAGAAGATATAGAAAAGCCCTCAAAATTCATTTAAATTCAAACATGAATGTCGATTTGCGATCTTATTCGCGACATTGGCTAACCGAATTCATAGAGCAATACCAAGAGGAGGAGTGCCTGTGGCAGCCCAAGCACAATGACTACAGCAACCATGCGTCGCGCAATAAATCCTACGACAGGCTAGTGGAGAAGCTCAAGGAGGTGGAACCAAATCCAGACAGGGCCATGGTCGTGAGGTAAGTCTTTATTAACCGGTCCACAACCAGATTACATTACAGACCTCTCTTTCCCCCTCGCTAGAAAAATAAACTCGCTGCGGTCCGCTTTTAGGCGGGAGTTCCGGAAATCCAATAGCAAAAGTGACTACGAGACACGTTTATGGTATTACGACAAGCTGCTCTTCATCGCCGACCACAAGCCCAAGCGACATGTCAACGAGTTGGGCTCTAAGCCCAAACGAGAGTTGCAAATCAGCTTCGACGATGATGATTCCATGGAATTTGAAGAGGAATCGCATCATGCATCCACACAGAGTCAACAGCATCTCGACAGCATTGTGCCCACATCCTCGGATGAAATAGACGAGGGTACAGCAACCAGCAATGTGGTGGTCAGCAGTCAAGGGGCCACCCTAAGCACAATTTCGGTGACACCAGCGGACTGTGTGACGCTGGTCAAAAATGAAGAGCAGCATGCCCATGAAGCGGCGGCAGCGGCGCAGGCACACCATCAATTGGTGGCCCAGGCAGCTGCGGCTCAGTCAAGCATAGCAGCCGCAGCGCAGGGACATGGACACGGACATGCGGTTAAGGTGCTTGAGATAACTTCCCTGGATTCCAATTCTCAGCGCGAGATACAACAGGTGAGTGAGCGGGCCTTAGAGGAAAGGAAACTCAATTAATTGCTTTCTTTTAGGCTGTCAACTCCCTGGAACAGCATCAGCAGCAATTGCAGCATCTCCAGCAGGCCAATGGTCATCACGCCCAGACGGTGCCCACCATACAAATCGCCAGGGAACACTATCAACCGATATTTGGTAGCGCCAGCACGGCCTTTACCACATCCAATGCATCGCAACGCCATGACGATGAATATGATGCCATTGGTGTGAATGTGGCCAGCAAGCTGCGAGCCATCAATCCCACCCAGCGAATTATCGCCGAGAAGCTCATCAGCGATGTGCTCTTCAATGCCCAGCTCGACAATCTGACGGTGAACTCGGCTTTGACGCAGTAGTGTAATAATCCTCAATCTCAGTTGCAATTAGGCTAAAAGGAAAACTAAATTTATATTTCAATTATTTCGTCATTTTATCGTGTATCATAACATTCGTGTGTGTAGTTTTTAATTATGTCGTTTACAACATAAAGCTTGTAGCACGTTTAAGATCAAAACTCCCTAAAAACGCCGTAAATTTGATTATTTCGTCCTCGTGTCTGTCGGCTGTGGTTGCTGTTCCGCCGTAACAGATCCTCCGGTCAGCTTGCTCCAAACATAACGGGCAAACTGAAAGAGTTTTGGGTTCAACTTCAAAGTGAGGGAGCACATGAATCACCGTCACTTACCGTCACCGGCGGCAGTCCAATCTGTTCATCCTTTGTGACCAATTTACGATTATTCTGCATATAATCCCAGCCCAGATGGACACCAATCAGGCTGGGTATCATCACAATTGTGACCAAATTTCTCGACACAAACGACGACTTTGGCATTTTTCTAAAATTTTGTATCAATTTGTTATTATTCAACAGCCTCCAAGCAAAACAAATACCCAAACGATAGTGTGACCGGTAGACCTGTAAATGATAAATACTAAAATGAGCCTGGCACAAGTTGGCAGTTCCCGCTAGCTACCGACCGTTACGCCTTTTGAAAGGCCATAATGTGCCAACTGTCAGGTGAGAAGCAATTAAAGCATTTATATTACTCACTAAAGGTGAAGGTAAAATTATGTTTGACCTGTAGACAGAAGTTAAAGGTACTTAAGCTTCTGCTGGAAATTGGTTGTGGTTAATTTTCTTTATTTGAAGATTTGATCTTTAAGTCCCAATCTGACTTCTAGCTAGCCTTGAATAAAAAATGCTATTGAGTTCAACTATTTTGATATATAGGATATGTACTGCTATCCGTTCCGTTGATATGACTGTTTGTTGTACTCAGATGTGAAATGAAATTATGCGATATTTTTAGCCAACAAATTTTTGAACGACTTAAGGGAGTTGACCCGTGTGACAGCCGATTTTTTAACTGATACATCGCTGGGAAGTAAGGCATGTTGAAAAAATATACCATCTTAAACGATTACTTTTAGGGTGTACATAATAAATTAAAAAAATAAAAAAAAAAATTTAGATCATGTTTTACACCTCTGCGAAAAAGTGATCAAAGTTTTTTTCACAAATATTACGTACACGACACGTTCACCGAATCGAAATTCTGTCGGCGAATTCTCCGTATCATTTTAAAAGTTGTCAAATTTGAATTTAATCGAGCAACAAATATGTAAATATGGAGCAGAAATCGAATGTAATTTTGATCGGTAGACTAAGACCAAATATTGACGAAGCGAGCCCATTTCCAACGAAGAGATTCGTTTTATCCACGCTCTTATATGGGACTAAGTTTGTAAGCCTGTCCATTTCGGAATGTGCGACTAATGTGGCTCGCAAGTTGGAGTCAGCATGGTCTACGAGCGGGATTCCGCATTTGAACCTTCTAGTCAGATACTGCCGACACAACACTGGAAACTATTTTGAGTGACCATTTGGGCTACCATGCACAAACCCTCCGTGGAGACCGTTTTGAATCGATAAAAGAGATAGAGCGCAAAACGAAGAAGGAATTAAAGCCTATACCGGAATAAGACTGCAGCATGTTTTTAAAATTGTAAAAAACCTTGGCACAAGTGTAATGCAGTCGGCGGAGACTACATTCAGGGAATGAATTGAATGTTCAAAAATAAATAAAGATTTTTTGATTTATAAACAAATTCCCTGTATTTTTTTCATATATAAGTATAGTAATCGTCATTATTTTTAGGTCCTGAAATAATAGGAATTATCAAGTGGACGATAGTCTATGTGTAAGCAGCGCAGTAAAAATAGACGGAAGAACGGCTGCAACCGTGATGCGCAGCACTTTAGTTCAGTTCGTATTCAGAATAGTAAAAATTTTGCCGTAATATACGATTTTTACAAAATATATATTTAGTAAATATTATTTGCATATTGTATTGCACACAAATTTTTCAATGGTCATGGCACCTTTTTGTCAAATGTTATGACTTCAAACCAAGTCTACGCCAACTACTTAAAAATTAAACATGTAGGCAAAGGCAACAATACGTATGAGGGATAAACTTTGAATCCAAGTCGCAAAACTACCTTTTTCGCAAAAATTTTTTTTGGTATGCCTTTTTAAACAAATCCGCATCGTTTAAAAAGGTATCAGTATGGCGTTACATTTTTACATACATAAAATGTCCGATCTACCGTACATACTGAAATTCATACTGTATTCAAAACAGAATTCCATGTAATCGGAAAAGTGGGCGTATAACAGAATCAAAATTGAAAAATACATTAAAAAAAAAAAAATTGTATGAGAAGAGGACGGGAATTGAACACGGGACCTCGAACACAGAAACACATGGACACAGCGCGTTAGCTTACTTGACTATTAGGCATAGCTCGTTAATAACTCTCAACCCAATGTTCAGTTGGCTCTGCTCACGTCACTGACCATAAAAACAAAAACAAAACGCGCTCGGGCTTCCCTCAACCGAATTTAAGCAGCAATTTCGCTCACTGCTCGGTGGCCGTGGTTGAACACACAGCACCGATCGGTCTGAGAGCAACCCATACCAGGCCCAAGTCAGTCAATCGCTCATCAAATGCGGTCTTCACGAAGACCGAACTTTAAAAAGGTTATTTCCAACGGTTGAAGACTCAAAGAGCGCTAGAGTTAGCATAAACAGAGAGCGAGTCAGCGTGAGAAAGAAGAGAGAAGGCACATAGATTTTCGCGCATTATATTGTTAGCCGAGCCTAAGCAGTAAGCGTACACACCAAAGCATACATACGAAGAAGACATTTTGAATGCGTGAATTTTGTGACCGATTTTTGCGAACTCTGCTATTAGGCATATGGGAATCTGGCAACAAAATCATAAATAAAGTATTAAGCAGTGGATAAGCATTGCGTGCCGACCGACCTCCGCCGGGTGACACTTGATATGGGAAGGATGGAAAGAGGAAAAAAAAGATAATTTTAAGATCGATTTACACAAAACACAACACAACTGTTATATACAGACGAAAATACACAACAGACTGTACATCCCAGGGCAACCACCGCAATGCATATTGGTAGGATAATTGGAAAATATTGAAAAATAAACATTGAACATTGAATTTTTTTTTGCAAAAACAAACTTTTTTTGTCTGTTTTGTTGCATTAAAAAAAAACGACATGACATATTAAAAAATATTCTAGTACCGCTCATAGCCCCACATATGCTGAACATGCCTATAAGTTTGAAGGCGATCGTTCAAGTCGCTTTTGAGAAATCATGTTGCCTAGTTGAAAAAAAGTAGTTTCGAGAAACACTAGTTTGACAGTTCCTCTATATATGCGTGTTTTTATAAATAGAGCTATTTTGTTAGGGCTATAACTTTCTAACGACATCGGGCGCAATTTACTTCAATCGATCCTCTGGATGGCAAGAAGATTCGACCCAATTCGTTTATCATTCCTTAGAAATCACAATTCTTTCCAATTCCGATTAATCGGATTCGTAAACGGGAACAGGTCTTATTATAAAATTTTATTTTTTTGGTCATTTGATCTAGTCCTCTACCCGACGGGTAATTACCCGTCTATTTAACGGTCTGTTCATACGTCTTCACTACAATCTATACTTATTGTGGGGTGTCCTGGAAATACACACCTGATCATATTAATAGGTACACACCGGAATTTTTTATTTATAGATGGTTTTTTTCGTACTTCTAGTGTTGACAACTTTTTAATGTTTTGGTTTTTTGTTGTTGTCAATGTCTGGCCACACTGTGACAAAGAGTTGAAAGAGGGGCTGCCCCGTATATCAAAGCTTTCTATAAATTGCGAGTCCACCACATTTCGCCTGATCATAAAAATAGATACAGTCTCCGTTTCTCACAAGTATCAAATTAATAATTTTATAATCAGTGATCTTTTGGTAACTGAAGGTAAATTAAGTATAGCTCCTGTCAATACAGAGAATTCAAAATTTTTTTTTTTTAGAAAAAATGGGTCGAGAAATTCTCATTGTATTAAACAAAAAGCTCGATAGGTTCTTAGTCTAAAAAAAGAAGGCAAATCTTAAAGAGCCACCGCCAAATTAATGAAAAGGTCTCATAATATCGTTAAAAATGCATTAGAAAGAAAACCAAGACAGGAAACCCGTGGAAGGCCACAAAAAACAACAGAAACCGTTGACCACTACATAGTATTTTTGAGCAAAAAGGATCCATTTAAGTCATCGAAGGCTATTGCAGCCGAAATTGGGAATTCAGTTAGTGCCCTCACTAAATAGTGCTAATTATGCTATATTTGCAAGGGACCACAATGACTGGGTAGGATGCACCGGGGAGAAAAAATGGAGAAACATATTATTGAGCGATGAAACCAAGCTTAATTTGTTTGGGAATGGCCGTGAAAGGAATGTTCGATGCCCTAATGGAAAGGAATTCCATCCACGGTTTACAAAAAAAACAGTCAAACATGGAGGTGGCAATATAATGGTATGGGGTTGCTTCTCCTGGTACGGCGTAGGTCCAATTTATCAGACTACGAACAAAATGAATGCTGAAGAGTGATCCTAAACACACATAAAGGCTGTTATCCAAATTTATCGAGGACTAAAAAGTTGACGTTGTGGTCAAGCCAATCCCCCGACCGTAACCCCATTGAAAACTTGTAGGGAGACTTGAAAAAAAAATTGGCAAAGCATTCATTTTCAAATAAACAAAAATGATGGGAAGGTGTCCAAAAACTGTGGTATGAGACACCAGTAGAGACCTGCCAGGCTCTTATTAAAAGTATGCCAAAAAGAATAGCAGTAGTGTCCAAAAATAGAGGTGGATACACTGGATACTAAGTTAGGGAAATACTAATTTATCTAAAAAACAGAACAAGAAATGGAAACTAAAATTTTTTTCTTACCTACATATGAAGTGTACCTATTATTATGATCACACTGAAAACGTATCTGAAACACAAAATGATCTCTTTTATGTTATATTACTATACTATTTTACAATTAAGTTTATTTTATTAAAAACGAATAGTTTAAGAACCAATGAGAACAAATTTTAAGTTTGAAACAATGAATAAAACTGTTTTCTGTTACCTTAAAGTCAGAGTTGATGTGTGTACCTATTAATATGATCAGGTGTGTATATAGAGACTTTGGACTTGATTGCGATGCAAAACGATCGAAAAATCAATCGGTTTCGCATAACTTCAAGAGAATTCATTGTTTTATTTGAATATCTAGCTAGAAGGCTTGTGTCCAATATAAAATCCCAAGACCCAGGATGTGGCCGTCTGTGGCCCAGTGGTTAGTGTGCTGGACTGCTGGGCGGGAGGTCGTGGGTTCGATCCCGCCTCTGAACATCTAATAATAAAAAGTTTTTTCTTTCTTTAGAAACTAGCTTTTACACATACGGTCACCTTCCCCAGCTTAGTGGCGACAGCTGTGAAGTAACTAGCCATGAAAAGCAATTTCTCAAACTTTGCCGTTCGGATCCGGCGTAAAACTGTAGGTCCCTTTCTCTTGTGCGAAAAATTTAAAGCACACACGCCAAGAGATTGAGAGAAGCTTGGCTTGGGGGAGGCTAATAGCCAATTTTACCTTACCTTACCCAGGATTGCATCTCTGCCAAAAAAATGTTCCCCTTGGTTGGCGACACAATCAACCATCAGGCAGCGAAATACTTGGACAAGGCTGCTGCTTATCCAAAGAAGGGATCCGGCTAGGAGAAGACTCTTAAGGATCCATCCCACTGACCTAGAGAATCGGATAGTCTAGGAAGACAAATCACACTTAAAAATTGGCTAACACACATACACAAATACAAATAAACTAAAAAAACGCACAAAAAAACAATATTACATTTAATAATACCCCGTAGAACGCAGAAATCGAACTTTGCTGATGGGTTTTCCCTCCAACTCCCACCCCCATCCCTCCAGTTCCCACTCACTTAACACCCACTTGCGGCCCACATCCCATCCACCTTCCATCTACATCCCACCCAATTCCCATCTGCATACCACCCACATCCCTCCTACATCCCACACACCACCACTTCCAAAACAACTTACCACCCACATCCCGCTCACATCCCACCCACCAACGTTTCCGACATTGAAAAATCACATTTTTAATTATTTCGTATTTTGTCGCTTACAAACCGAGTCTCAAGCCCAATGAGAAAAAATAACATATTCCCAAACAAACTTTTCCGACGCTTTTTCCGGGTGGGATTTTCCAAATCCCCGTCTAAGTACGCACTTTCACCACTAACAGAAACTTCTGTCCAAATGTCAGCTCTTTTACCGTTTAGGCTGTGCGGTGATTGCCAATCAGTCAACACTCCATGACTCACTCTCTTTTATAGATATTGAGAATAAGAACTAACAGCTGAGCTTTTGTGTACGATATTCTATGGTTGTTAATTATTGACCAATCCAATATATCCTGGTTCACAACAGAATTACATCATTTCCTAACAAAACCTCGTTTTCATTTTAACTTTCAGACAATCCGTTCTCCAAAAATTGTTTGCAACCAATTGTGGGCCGATGTCTTAAAATTGTTGGTTAACTTTGAACAGGAATACAAAAACAACCAACAAATTTCGAAATTGAATTGAACCGATTACCAATCGAGTGCAAGCCGCTTGTTCATATCTCTTATAGTTATTCTGTAATTTAATTTTTTTGTAAACCCTTAAAAGTCAGATCTTCCTTAATAATCTAAGCCTTTATACAAAATTTGAAAATTTCGAGTTTTGGACCATTAAAATATGTTATTAGTTATTCTGCTCTTCGGGGCAGATACGAACCCAACAAATCAGTGAGCATTAAAATCGGTCTAGCCGTTCTCGGTGTAACTACCCGACTTTATAAATATAGAAAAAAGTAGATAGATGTTAGAATTTGTATGTTTGTTACTCAATCACGCAGAAATTCGGATGATCTTTGGAACACAGATAGTTGATAACCTGGAAAAGGGTGTGTAAGGTAGTGTAAAAGGGCTTTTCCTACTTCTGCTCTCGTTCTATAGAATATGGTGAAAAAGCGGTTTTGTATATAATCAAAATTACTATAGTATATTTAATTACTTGACCAATTCAGGAAGCACTTTTTTCGTCAGACAAGATAAGCTGTTGATTGCTTTGTGATTAGCTAAATTTCAAGCACTTAATAGAAACTTCTAACGACCGGATTGTATACATGGGGAGAGATGAATACCAGATGCGGTCTATGCACTTTGTACGCCAAACGCAATAGCAAACAATAACTAAACCAAGCCGCAGAACGTTATTGACGCCGTCAACAAGTGTAATCGCTTCAGGTTGGTTTCGGTCTCCAGTTTCTATCGATGACGCTAGGCGAGCGGACGACACATAAAGGAAAACAAGAACCGTGCAATAAGTCCCCGTAAAAAAGTTAATAATTTTATTTCAAAGTGAGTTTCATGTGGCCGTACATACCCCACCCAATTGTTCCTTATTTGGATCCTTTTTTGGTTTTTATTTTCATTTTTTGGTTTGCCGGCCAGTGACGAGCTGGCTAAAATCGATAATCGCATATGTCTGTCTACGCCTGGATGTTCTCAGTTCTAGGTAAGCATGGTACCACTATTTCAAGTGATCCGAGTCATTGGAAATTACCATTTTGGTTTCCTTGTATTTGTGATTGTGCATAAAGACGCAAATAAAGGCAATCCAGCCGACAATATTAATGACCAGGGCAAGCATCAAAGTATAGAAGATCACAATAGTTACCTTATCACGCCGGGTGCGTTCTCTCCAGGTATATCTCGTTGAGAACTACTTGGGGGAGAGAGATAGAATAAGAAGAGCGCTCAAAACCTTCTAAACATACAAAAGCTACATCAACAAGGCGGGATTTATTCACTAACCGGCATTTCACACGCTTGCCCATTGGATTAAAAGAAACTATTGTTTGAGACACTTGAGATTTTTCTATAATATCCAAGAGAATACTTAGCCTAGAATTGGCAATGCTTACTGTATAATCCCCATCCAGCCTTAATCTGGCAATCTCTTTGGTATCATAGCCTAAAAAGTTCACAATACCTTATCCGTGTGCTCACCCAACATAGGTGGAGCAGTTCTCGCATCATTCTTGGCTTGACTGTAAACCACCGGTGGACCCACCACCTTGATTGTACCATCTTGAGCATGGGGTAAAGTCTTGACCAGTTCTATATTCTGGATATGCTCATCATTAAACACCTCTCGTATGTTATTCACGGGACCCACCGGAAACGAAGCCTCCCTGAACAGTTTCATCCAGTTGTGAGAGTTATCTTTCGCCAGTATGCTCTTAATAATTCCACCAACTCCTCGCGATGCTTGACACGATCTTGGTTAGTCTTAAATTTATCATCTGTGGCCAACTGCTCTATGCCTAGCCGTGTGCACATAGTTCAATAGCATCGCTGCCCCGCACCGAGGGTCAGGTAGCCATCTTTGGTCTTGAAGCTCTGATAAGGAACTATGGGGGGCTGTGAGCCGTGCCTCACGTTGAACCTCGCTGCCCAGCATTCAAATAGTTGCTACATTGATTGGCGGCACACACAGGTGGACAGCAGATCCACATCAATTTTCTGACCCAGCTGAGTGCTCTGGCGTTGGTAGAGTGCCACTCAAAATGGCTCCATGAGCATACAGCCCGGTGGCTATGTCGGTAACACCACCCCTGTCTGGGCGGTCCAACTCTCTCTGACCCGTGATATGTAGCAGCCCACCCATTGAGAAGCTATCACATCATAGCCCGGTCGCTTGGCAAGGCCCAAGCTCCATAACCACTTAAAGAGCAATAGATAAGCCTGGGTGATATGCCTTAGCTGCTCATAGCCCAATTGGTAGCGTTCAGTGTCCCAGGCACATAGTTCTCTACCAAAACATCACTAATCTTGGCCAGCTGATGTATTAAGTCCTGACCCCACTTCAAATCAGATGCCACACACTTTCCAGTTTTATTCCGATTGGGGCGAGTAGGTGGCATCTTTGCTGTGCTCAAGGAACGGTGGTCCCCATTTACGGGCTTCATCACCAAAATGAGGTCGCTCCACTTTTATGACCTCCCGCCCCCCCCAGATCAGCCAACACCATGGTGCAATAGGGTCCGGCAATAATATACGTGTTAGATCCAATATACGAACGCCCTTGAGCGGATGACGTTTGGTCACCGCATTATCTTCAAATTGGTTCTCACTGGAGCCGGCGGCAGCAAAATTTCTCAAGCTTTACGACAAGGATACAAGTCGCTAATCATTTTTATAAGTTAAAAAAAAAAAACACAAATAAAAATTTATCAAAAGGGGCTAAAAGGAGGAAGAGGCAGGCGGGGAGACCCAAATAAAAGGAATAAAAGATTAAAAAAACATAAAAGAAAAGCGGTATAACAAAAATCAAAAATCAAAGAAAAAGCAAATAGGGAAATATAAAAAACCAAAACCATAAAAGTATAATAAATAAAAAATAAAAGTATTTAAAAAAAAATAAAATATATTTTCTTTTTATTTCTTTATCGCTTGCAGAGGATAGACTAAGACTGCGCTGATGAGAGCTAGAACTGGGAGATATTTTTAAAAACACTGAAATTACAGTCAACCAGCATCCTTTCTCCCAAAGAAAATCTAACATAGAAGCACTCCATTAAGACAAAGAGAAAAATCATTGTGACAACTCAAAATATTACTAAAAAATTTGGTCGACATAGGAAAAGAAGGAAGAAAAGTTGGTTAGAGGGAGACGGACATAGTCACAAAAATAACTCAAGGAGTTTCAAAATGACTCAGAGAATCAAAATGACAGCGAACAGCTGACTAATATCTAAGTGAAATGTTAACGACGCAGAAAAGTGTGCTTCTATGTTAGTTTTTCCTTGCTTTCTCTTGTTTTAAAAGCTATGCACAAAAATAATTAATTGACCTGTAGCCTGCTAAAACGTTCTATGATTGATATCACTAGGCAACAAGGACCAGTATATTGAAGAGTTAGTGGTGATACTAGATGATTTTCGTGAGCTTGGACAGGAAAATATTTCCATCACGTCGAGCTTCGAGCAAAAAATGGCTATTTCGACCCTTTTTAGACGCGTTTTGTGGGGAATCTTTACTTTTGTTTTAATTTTTATACTCTGTATCTAAGGTACACAGCAGAGATCTGCAAGAGTGCCTATTTTTTTTGACTACATTAATACTCGTTTTAAATGCGTAAGCGGCGTGACTGACACTCGAAATTTTGCAGTCGAGTCAAATACATATTCGTTCTGTTATTGATATTTTTTTGCGATTGAGTGTCAGGCTTGCTTGCTTGTCAAAGTGGTTGTTTCTGTGTTGAGCGGCATTATCGGGGGTGCCACAGAAATCTCTAGAGATTTCTCTCTCGAAAAATTCGTCGGTGCCACAGAACTTCGAGAGATTTCATTTTCTTATTAGAAAATCTAGTTAGAACACCAGATGTTCCAATTGAAGTTCCATCTCTAAAAACAGAGCTGAATCTCTCGCCAAAAAATTTCCCCATTTTTAGTTGTGGGTTAATTTGATGTTTAACTGAAATGCTTTGATTGTGTTATATGTTTCATGATGCATTTTGAAATCATAATTTAAATTGAAGTCATATTCTCCATAAATATAATGCAAAATTTAAAAATTTGTAGGCGCCAAACATGAGGCTTAACTTGCAGCCCTTAATCCGCTGCCTTTCAAGTAGATGGCGCCACCATCGACACAGGGCGCTAGTGCGAAAAGAGCTTTGCTAAATCTCCTAACCAAACACGGAAGGTTTGAAACCAACCAATAGAAATTTCTGTGGCACCTAAGAATTGGAATTCGGTTGGAATTTGGTTGGAAGAGGTTTCTATGGCACCTCCGATTATGATTTTATCCTATGTCACACACACACACAGTTCACACATAAGTAAAACATGGGTATGCATAACTATTGTAGCTCCCGCTCTCTTGTCTCTTCTTCGAAAAAACAACGGCAAACGCCGTTAATTTGTTGGTTATTTTTTCTTAAGAGAGAGATACAGAGAAAGAAATACAAAGTGCGTTTTTGGGGTGATTCTATCAGCTCCCGCTCACTGCTTGTTCAAGTAAAAAAATTTAGCCGTACGAGTGGCAGCTGGTATAAAGATAGTTAGTAATTAGCATTATTTATTGGTTAAACTATACTTAAGTTATGAACATAAGAAAGTTTTGGCGGTTCCAGTTCATCTAACTGGTTCATACATCACTAACAACTATCGATGCTCGGTACTCCCGCCTTTTTATGTATCTCGAATCTCTAACTCACACACAAAACTTGTCTCTTCGCCATTGTGTTACACTCATTCTTAGCGGCAACACGCTGTCTCTAATCAACCGAACTTAAACCTAATCTGTGTTTTATACTTTAGTTACTTGGTAACTAAATTTATTAAATAATAATATTACTCGCTAAATACAACAAATTGAATACAATCGAAGCTACGCTGGCAAAATTCGGGGGGGGGACTCGTCGTCAGCGATGGAACAAGCTTCACCTCGAAAGCGTGCGATGAATATCGATAGGTGGCTGCAGCCATCGCGTGAGGGAACTCATCGGGGATGCCACAATACTACAAGCATAGGCGCCATCTATTGTTCACCAACACCAATTGCATACTTTGGGGCAGCAACCAGAGGATTTTTGTGAGCTCGTGTAGCTAGGAAGCTAGGATCATTTCTGTGAAATCGAAATAGCTGACAAAGACGAAAGAGCTTATTAAAGAGAAAATATTTTATCTAAAGAAATAAAAAACGGCTTACTTATTGAAGCCACCTTAAAAGTGTTAAACTTCAAGATGAATTCTTTACTTTAAATGGCCTTAGCATCCCCTGGCTCAGCTTAGCTTTGTTCTGTTTTTTCTTTTTGTACAAATTAAAGTTTTCTTTCATATTTCTCAACATTCTGTTCGCTTCATTAATGTGCCTTCAAAACAAAGAGTTTCTTTCAGCATCCTTTTGCTTCCTGCAACATGCATAAATATTCACTATCCCCGCGTAACAACTACCAAAAAGACATTAGTTACTGGCAGGACAAGACCGAAATTACAATTTGCGTGACCAGTTCTTTGGTTTTTTTTTCGCATTTGCTCTCCCACACATCCTTCCTCTCAATTCCATCCCCCCACTGCCATATATATTCTACCCTGGCAGGCAATTCGCTGCTTTACAATAAGTGCCAGGGACATAAAAATAATAATTATGCTTGTACCTTTTATGATTATGGTGTGAAAACAACAATTGTTGTCCAGACAAGTACAGCGACATGGTCCCATCCTGCCAGGGTTGTGCAGGATATTTACGAGCCATGTAGGAGCAAATTATTAAAACAACAACCCAAAAAAAAAAAAAACAGCAAGCATACAATGGGAACAACTCAATGTTAATGGCTGCTGTGGCGTGGTTTTTGGCTGGATTCTGCGCCACCTTGGCCTTAACATGAAGCTTAGCGACGGCTTTCAACACAATAAACAAAAAGTAATTTTCACAAATTTGCCAACTTGTAAGCCAGGGCCAAAATGTGGGCAAAACAGCATTGGAATTTATGTGGCGTGCAGTTTTCCAAGAAGTAGAAAGTGAGAGAGAGAGAGAGACAAGTCTGAGAGTGGACGCAGGTGTTTCTCCCCCTCTGGGAAGGTTTCTTAACCGACGGATATACAAAGTTTTGTGTTGTTGTTAAAAGGAAACTGTCGCGACGCCATTTATTATCCAATGTCTGAGGCGAGCTCCGACGTTGCTTCCTACTACTACCCTCTTATACAGATAGTGCTAATGTGTGGAGCATTAGAAATTGGCACATGTGGTTAGATAACTTGACTTAATGGAGGGGGCAAGGCAGGGACTTGAAGTGCTTTAAAAAATGCGAGAATTTTATTTTATTTCTTTTTCCATCAGTTTTTAAAGATTTAGGTGTGACCAGTTACTATTAAGGTTTAGTATTTGGATTTATTTGAAAATGACCGCCAAGATGTAGATTTATCGATATTTAAGAGTTGAGGTATTTTTAAGACAGAGACGATGGTCACACTGTAAATAAAATAGATGACGAGACCGCGAAGTAAAGATTAAATTTTTAGCAGCTTTCGGATTGGATAACAAACCAAATACATAAAATTCAGAAAAAATTTAGGAAATCTTTATTCGAGTCGGTTTTTTACTCTCAGAACAGAAACTGGAACCGATATTTTGAACTTTTTGCATACAGGTATTCGAGAACCGAAAAGTCCGAAACGAACCTAAACATTGTTCTGGTACAGTTTCGAGAGCTCTGAGTGCAACAATTAGACTGCAAAACTGTCACTTAGTTTTTTGGGAACTTTTAAGCAATTTCCAACAAATATAAGAGTTTGGCCTTTCAAAACTTATGTATTGTTAAATTGAAAAACATGAGACTAATTGCGCTCAAGAAACGTCTGAGAAGGGAATATATCAGAACGTATTGATACACAGGAGAATAGCGAACCGCGTCAGGAAGGTCCTGTCCACAATCGATAAGTTACTTGAGGATGCTACGCCCAATGAGGACTCCAGATACGCTCTATGGCAGCTCACCAAGAGGTACAAAGGCACGAAATTTCTGGTCAGAAATCCTGATGGAACTTGGGCAAAACATCCTCAGGACCGAGCTGAAGCCTTTGCCTCCAACCTTGAGAAAAGATTTCAGCCCTTTAGCACTGCCTCTGCTAACAGACTGCAATTGGTTCAGGAGACATTGGATGTGCCTCTTCAAATGGCGCTGCCCTCCAGACCTATCTCGTTTGATGAGGTCAAAGGTGAAATAGCCTCACTTAAGAACAACAAAGCTCCTGGAGAAGACGAGATGGACAATAGGACAGTAAAGCTACTCCCTAGTAAAGCAATATTTTTCTTGTTGCTCATATACAATGCGGCACTCAGACTCAGCTACTTTCCCCTTGCATGGAAAAGTGCTAACATCTTAATGTTACACAAACCCGGAAAACGTCCTCAAGAACTGGAATCTTACAGACCCATCAGTCTCCTCTCAGCCTTTGGCAAAATGCTGGAGAGATGCATACTGCGTAGAATACTGGAAACGCCCGCAGTAAAACGCAAGATTCCTAAGTTCCAGTTTGGATTTCGGCTGAGACATGGCACGCCGGAGCAGCTTACTTGGATATCCAACAGGCATTTCACCGCGTCTGGCATGATGGCTTACTGGCAAATATAAAGGGAACGCTCAATCCTCAAATCTTTCTGATGGTCACATCATTTTTATACGACAGGACCATCAGAGTGGTCCAGGATGGCCTTGCGTTCCGAAAGAAGAGGATTCGAGCTGGAGTACCTCAAGGTAGCGTCTTAGGCCCAACACTGTACAGCCTATTCACCTTAGACATGCCCACTGCACATGACATTTCCATCGAAGACCCGCAGGACCTTCTGATCGCAACATTTGCTGACGACACTGCAATAATGGCTAGAAATAAGTGCATCTAAATGGCAACAGATGCACTCCACTGCCGCTGGAATATATCTGTAAACCTTGACAAGTGTGTCTGTGTTACGCACACACTCAGAAGAGACATTAGTCCTGGGGTATTCTTGCACGGCGAGCCACAAATATCTAGGTGTGACCTTAGATAAAAGACTCAAGTTCAAACAGCATTTGCTGATGTGACTACAGACTTCGCAGCAAGCAATGAAATGAGTTGTCCAATGTCTTAAGGAACAAAGTTCTCATATACAAGGTTATCTTAGCTCCTATCTGGCGCTACGGCGTGCAGGTGTACGGAATAGCTGCAAAAAACCACCTAAACAAAATCAGGGTTTTCCAGGCCAAACTACTGCGAAGAGTCACAGGTGCTGAGTGGTTGGCGACATTATCAATAAACAGGCCGCACGCTACCTTGACAAAGTAGCTTCCCACCCAAACAATCTTGCCAGACGCCTTCTGCGAAGGAGGAGGAATAACGGAATCAGGTCAAGAAGGAGACTTCAAAGGATCCACCCAACTGACCTTGCTGACCGAAGGATCTAGTCTTTATACTGAGATAATTGCCTTAAATTTGCATCATACAAAGCTTCACTTCTTAACTCACTCTTATACATACACATCAACGCTCACCTGAAACAAAGTCCTAGATAATTACCTTCGGATAAAAACTAAAACTAGAATATAAACAATCATAAAATACAAACACGATATTTTAACTTCAAAACATACAGGGTTGCCCATATTCGACGGACCCATCTGGCAACGCCATAACTTTTGACAGAGATGTCAGATCGCTTAATGACATACCGCGTTTGAAGCGTCAGTCCAAGCAGATTTTTACCATGGAACAATACCGCCACGCGAGCGCTCTGAAATAGTTGAAATTTACATTCAACAGAACAAGTCAATTGTGAAAACTCAACGTGCTTTTAAAAAATTAAAAAATGTAACCGAAATGTGTGAAATGGGACCGTAAATAACAATTGCCGTACTTACGCCACTGAAAATCCTGAGGAGATTCAAGAAGTGCCTCTTCATGACGAAAAAGTCACAGTTTGGTGCGGCGTTAGTGCGAAAACGGTCATTGGGCCGTTTTCTTCAAAATGAAAATGGCCATGCTGTTACCATCAACCAGGAGCGTTATCGCGACATGATGACCAATTTTGTGATGCCAATTATTCGTCGAAAGCGTATGAGGCGTTCTGGTTTCAACAAGACGGCGCTCCACCGCACACAAGTCGCATAACAATCGATTTTCTGAAGAAATTGTTTCCGGGCCGTTTGATGTCGAAAAGTGGTGATTTGGACTGGCCACCGCGTTCGCGATTTGACGCCGCCTGACTTCTTCTTGTGGGGATATTTGAAGTCAAAGGTTTACGTTAATAAGCCAAGGACCGTAGAAGAGCTCAAGGACAACATTCGTGAGAAATAGCCGTATTCCGGCCGAAATGTTGGCGAAATCGATGGAAAATGCTGCAAAAGGCATCAACGCCAGAGGCGGCCATTTGAGAGATATCATATTCAAAAATTGATGTAAACAAATCTACTTGGAACAAATTAAATGATAGCTCTTAAAAAATCAACCTTTATTATGTCTTCGTTAAAGAATCGGATGTACGCATAACCAATGACCACTCTTTTTTTCATATTTTTACAGTTTATACCAGTACGTACCGGTATACCGAAATAAAGGAACCCAATAGAAACTAATGTTACGGTACTTACCAGAGACGGAACCGAAATACGATTCGGTTTGATTCCCTGGCCTAAAGGCGTTATAACTCGCGGTTAAAACGGTTCCCGAACTCGCCCTACAATTGGGCCATTGTTTTGCTTGCTGTGTGGCATGTGACACCGTCTTGTTGAAACCACATGTCAGCCAAGTCCAGCACGGTAGCGCTCTTCATTCACATTAACGTTCCTGCCTTCGTCATTTTAAAAAGTACGATCCAAGATGCCACAGCCCATAATCCACACAAACAGTGCATTTTCGGGAAGCATTGGCAGTTCTTGGCTCACGTTTGTTTCTCCGTTGCATTCAACCACAAAGCGTCTCAATAATCTGCAAGCGTTGTTCGTTTGTTCAAACATGACTTGATCCTGACGTTAAGTTAGAAGACATAAACTGGATGAGTGGCTGTCGCATTTGAGGCCCCCGGAGAATGTTCAAACTTGAACATGATATTCAACTTGGCCCACACGTAGTCTAAATCGCGTATATCTTTAACTCAGCTTATGTCATAAACATGCCCATTTTTGTTATAGCATTAAATATTAATAGCGACACTGACGGGAATCTCTCGCAACGGAATAGCCGTCACAACACTTAAAAGAGTCGACCAGTCGTGGAACCATTTGACGTGCATTATGAGGGCCAAAACGCAAGTTGATAGAAATTGCACGCTTTAGGAGGTAGTAAATAGTAGAATGACGGACAGATAAAAACCCTTATTGACAAACCTGTGTAAATAGTAAAGCCGTGTAAATGAAAACCCAAAAGAAACCCTCGTTTAAATAGTTTGAAATTTTTGGCACTAACTTAGTCAGTTTCTATTGTACCAAGTAAATTTATCTACTCAACTTAATAAAGTCATTTTCAATGATAAATGATCATATAAATGACATCTTTCGTATTCATCTCCCTCTCACATTAATTCAAATGAATGTTGAATACATCTCCACTTACCCGTATAACCTGCCTAATTAACTCATTAGACAATGTCACCCCAAAACAGAAAAGAGAATGTTAAATGTCCAACATTTACACACTCAATGGCCAAGACCCATCGCAATTTGTTGACAAACAAATTACACTAAGGATTTACAGCAAATTACGCGCAATTTTTCTACACTTTTCCTTTCAAATCAAAAAAAAAAAAAGGACACAAAGAAGTCCCGGAATGTGTACATATGTCCCCTGAAATTTAATTTAATCAAAGGGCCCAACAAGAACAAACATCAACCAGCAGCAGCACAAATCAATCTCAGCATTTGGAGCAACGCCAAAAAAAAAAAAAAAAGAAAAAATCCCCCAAAATACAGAAAAAAAAGGGACCAGCGCGAGGCACAGGCGTTCCCCCTACAGAAATTGATTAAAGCCAAAAGCCGGCAGACACAACACGCACAATGCAGAGTCCCTTTTTGTCCCATTGCCTGATTGTCTGACCGTAACTTGTTTGCTCGCCTTTAATTTCATTTGCTCCGCGCATCGCCTGTTCCTAGTCTTCTTCCTTTACTTTACTTCACTTCTATTCCTTTATTTTTTTTTGTGTTTGTCTGCTTTCATTTACATGCTTGAATTGTCATTGTAGCGTTTAGCAATTTTATTGTCCGGGACCACCCCTTTCTGGTTTTGGCCATGTGATTTATGCGCATATGCTAAGCATGGGCCGGTGTCGAACTTTGACCCTGGGCCATCATCAGGGTTGAACGGATAAGGATAAGACATTTTCCGAAACGCTTTGACGCTTGGAAAAATGGAACTTTAATTTGCTACAGCTGATTGAATTAGGCATGGTATAAGAGGAGGACTGATAAGGGGATTAATATTGCCATCTGCTTCTGAAAAAAGATGATAATGCGTAGCTGAGTGATGTATTATGTAATGGATTCTCTTCGGAGCTCTGTTTTGCGTGTTTCAACTAAAATTTACCTATCGACCGTGTTTTTCAAACCTCTAATAACCCAAAAGCAATTGTCTGTGTTCCTCAAACCTCCTTTGGTGATTTTGCAAATTTCGACCTTTTGGCCTAAGTTTTGCTAATAAAGTCAAACAGAATAATGGGGAAGAAAACTGGAATCCTTAACTGATTGAATAGCATTAATATTACCAAAGATTTGCAAATATTACCAAAGATGAAAGCAACATTGTGCAAACCTGCCAACTTATTTCAATTAGGACAATAACATTTACGGAGTTTTAATTTTCAATTCAAAGCTAAACATTTATACGCTTTTATGAAGTATTAATTTAACAAGATTATGTGGATAAAGAAGCAGTTTAATAAAATATAATTTAATTAATTTAATTTAATGAAGTATCAAAAAAAAAACTGTCGATAAATTATGAAGGCAAAAATTTCAAACTGCTAAATGGAAGACAAGTTGTCAGCGGTGAAATTTTTAACTACACTTTTGCACATTTATTTTGATGTTTAAAAATTTTAGGTTGATTTTATGGTAGAAACAAAGAACTTCGAAGCAAGGGCCAGTAATGCCATATGGAAAAGAAAACGAGAAGGCCAAGCTAACTTCGTCTTTGCCGAAGTTTTTATACCCTTGCAAATGTTCTAATAGTACATCAGAGTTTAAGAACGCCAGCATTAAAACAAACAATTTTTATACCCTTGCAAAGGGTATTATAATTTTGCCCAGAAGTTTGCAACGCACAGAAATATTCATTTCCGACCCTATAAACTACTAGCATAAAGCCCGTCGCGCTTCGCTGCGCGAATCAGTTTGAAGTCAATCGTGAGAGCCAAATATTTACCAAATTTAAAAATATTCTCTAAATTTGTTTCCTCTCCTCTCCTCCCACTCACCTCTTACACAACTTCCACACGTTTCCCACCCACATCCCTCCCACTTCCCTCCCACATCCCATCCACTTCCCACCCACTTCCCGCTCACATCCCACCCCCATCCCTCCCACTCTACACCAGATTCCCACTCACTTCCCACAAACTTCCCCTTCACATCCCTCCCACTTACCGCCCACATCCCACCAACATCCCGCCCACTTCCCGCCCACATCCCATCCACTTTCCACCTACATCCCACCCACATCCCGCCCACTTTTCCAGGAATTTTCCGGCGTTGGGTCAAATTTTCCAACATCGAAAAATCACATCTCAATTTATTTCATTTACTATTCTAACAAACCAAGATTCAAGTCGATCAGGTGAAAAATATTTTTTTCATGCAGAATTTTCCGGCCATTTTCCACGGTGTGGAGTTTTCCAAAATTGGGAAAACACGTGTCGAATATTTTGCGTACTATGCTTGCAAACCAAGTTTCAAGCCAATCGGATGAAAAATAAATTTTTACAATACAGACTTTTCCGACACTTTTCCGACTTTTCTGGGTGGGATTTTCCGAAAAATTGGAACACAGTTATTGTTCAGTTTTCATAAAGATCTTTGAAAATGAGTTTGAATATGATCGGATAATAAACAAAAAAGTTTCATACAACAGTTTTCCATGAATTTTCCGACTTTGGGGATGGATTTTCCAAAATTTGAAAGTCACTTTTTTTATGTTTCGTTATGTGTAATTTTGAAAATGAGTTTGGCGCTAATCGCTGGCAAATAAAGTTTCGCCCATACAACCTTGACCACCCACTTTCCACCCAGGGGGGGAAAATTTTCCGGAAGATTGGTATGCAGTTGTTGTTGAATTTTCATATAGATCTTTGAAAATGAGTTTGAACTTGATCGGATGAAAAACAAAAAAGTTTCATACAACAGTTTTCCGCGAATTTTCCACATTTCCCGACAGAATTTTCCAAAATTCGTTCTTAGTACTCACTTTCAGCATAAGACAAAACTGCTGTGAAAATCTCATCTTCCTATCTCTTATTGTTTCGGCTGTGCGACGGTCACCAGTCAGTCAGTCATTCAGGTTGAACTCTTTTATAAATATAGATTGTTTTTAATTTTATTAATTTCTTGTTGTCGTTTTTTAACTTGGTGTTGCAGTTTTTCAATTTTTATTTGCTTCGATTTTAGTTGTGATTGTTGTTTTTTGAGTTGTTGTACATTTTTTTTTATTTGCACTGTGTTTCTTTGTAGTTGCCTTGTCAACGAAAAGACGCGTCCACCTCTGCCTTGATTCATTGTGTTTATGATTACTCCCAAATAAGAACGCCTACAAAAGCAATTCCTAACGTTCCTGATCGCTACTGTGCTCTCACGCACACATTGAAATCGTGTCTCTTCAATTTACCCAGCAAACATTTTTAATCGCCGATGAGTCGCAGGCGACTCGCCAAGAAGTTTAATTTAATCGCCTGCGATATCGCATTCTGATCGTTTTCTGATCTTCTGTTGGGAGAAAGTGAGCCACTTTAGCGACACTTCTAGAAGAGTCGCGGATCAGTCTTCTGGAAGTGTCGCAAGAGAGCATTTTTGAAGATGCGCAAAAGAGTCTCCCAGAAGGGTCGCCACTAACTCAATTGAAAGTGTCGCAATATAGTCGCCCAGAAGAGTCTCAGAAGAGTCGCCCAATTATTGAAATTTTCCTATTTTTGTTTTTAATGTATTTAATTATTAAACTTATGATTTAAGTCAACTTTTTATGTGTCTGCTTCTACATAATGTTGAACACATTAGATAATTATTAAGAAAATCAATTGGTATATATATTAGACCAGTGATGGGCGCATCCCGGCCCGTTATTTTTCTAATTCCGACACGCAATAGATATTACAACAACCACAGGCTGCATCGCGTTGTTCGAAAGCAAATGACAAAATTTAGAATGTTGTTGTACGCCTTCCGTTATTTCTGCTGCCCACCGCTGTATTAGACTGTTATTAAGAAATTCAATTATTCGTAAATTTATACATATAATTTTTGTGCACACAAACCAATATATATCAAGTCATAAAACTCCTTCACTCGACCGCACAGTTGACTAATCAAATTTTTACTGGGAAATAAATCAGCTTTACACGTAGATTTTGCCCTCTTTTGCTCAGAAGCAATGTAATTTTGTAAAACTTCACTTTTTTTCACTCAGAAAGTTGAGCAGTTCCCTTATTTAAGCGCTTTCAATATAATGTATGTATTTGTTATTGTAAAATTGCTCTCTCTCTGATGCTTGTCTCTGAAAGTTAAGCGGTCCAGTTACTCCTTCATTGCCTCTTTTTCGATCACCTCCCCCGCGACTCCCAGAAGATTGTTAGACGATTCAATCTTCTAGCAATCTTCCCCGCGACTCCCAGAAGACTCTTTTCTGCGGTGGACGACTAAAAAATCTTCTGGGAGTCGCGGGGAAGATTGCTAGAAGATTCAATCTTCCGATAATCTCTCCTGCGACTCCCAGAAGTCTCTTTTTGGCGATTGGCGATTGAACAATCGCTCAATTGTTTGCTGGATATACTCTCTGTGTTTTGCTTTTTTGCGTGCGCTCTTTGCTCTCTGCTGCAACGGTAAAGCAAAGTTTGCCTTTCGAAATGAACTTGGAGCAAATGGCTGGCAACCATGTTCACCCACTTTGAGCCAAGAGGTGGTTGATTTTCCGGAAGATTGGTATGCAATTTTTTTTTTAAATTTTTTTAAATTTTTGGAAATCAGTTTGAACTTGATCGGATGAAAAACAAAAAAGTTTCATAGAAAAGTTTTCCGCGAATTTTCCACTTTTCCCGACAGAATTTTCCAAAATCCGTTCTTAGTACTCACTTTCAGCATTAGATAAAACTACTGTAAAAATCTCATGTTTCTATCTCTTATTGTTTCGGCTGTGCGACGGTCACCAGTCAGTCAGGTTGAACTCTTTTATATATATAGATATATATTCTTGATCAGGGTGACGAGCTGAGTCGATTAAGCTTTGTCTGTCCGTCTGTCTGTCCGTCTGTCTGTCCGTCTGTCTGTTTCTACGCAAACTAGTCTCTCAGTTTTAAAGCTATCGAGCTGAAACTTTGCACAGGGTCTTCTTTTTGCTGCACACTGCTAATATGTCGGAACCGACCGGATCGGATGACTATATCTTATAGCTGCCATAGGAACTATCGGATGAAAAGTGGGTCTTTGTGTGAAAAAATTTTTTTGTTTTTAATGTCAACGTCTCCCACTTCAGCGATTATTAATATTATACGCTTTCACATAGATTTGGAAGTTTTTGTCGAAATCGGATGACTATATCTGATAGCTGCCATAGGAAGTACCGGTCGAAAAGTGGGTTTTAATGGGAAAAATTTTTTTGTTTTTAATGTTACCTTGTCTCACTTCAGCGATTATTTGTATTATGCGCTTGTACACAGATTTGGAAGTTTTGGTCGAAATCGATTGACTATATCTTATAGCTGCCATAGAAACTATCGGTCGAAAAGTGGGTTTTATTTAGAAAAATTGTTTGTTTTAAAGCTGGCGTTTTTAAGCTCTGATGTATTAAAACCTTTGCAAGGGTATTAAAACTTCGGCAAAGACGAACTTAGCTTGGCCTTCTCGTTCTAAATAAAACCCACTTTTCGACCGGTAGTTTCTATTTCAGCTGTAAGATATAATCATCCGATCCGGTCGGTTCCAACATATTAGCAGTGTGCAGTAAAAAGAAGACTCTGTGCAAAGTTTCAGGTCGATAGCTTTAAAACTGAGAGACTAGTTTGCGTAGAAACAGACAGACGGACAGACGGGCAGACAGACGGACGGACAAAGCTTAATCGACTCAGCTCGTCACCCTGATCAAGAATATATATAGTTTATAGGGTCGGAAATGAATATTTCTATGCGTTGCAAACTTTTGGTCAAAATTATAATACCCTTTGCCAGGGTATAAAAAGGTTACGCTTTATCAGAAATCAAAAGTGAATTAATACAAAACAATTAATGCAACTGCGGGCATTTTTGAATTTATTTTTGTGCACTTCACTTACTTGTAAGAAACAGAGTTGTCATCAAATTGAATATTAAGGGCACACCAAAAAACGCTTTCAGCATTTGGGAAAAAAATAAATAATTTAAAAATAATTTGAATCCAACATTTATTCAAATTATTTTGATGCCTACAACCACGGTTGCCACACTTGGAGATTTTGCACCGAAACTGGTGTTTTTTCCTGTTGGTCTGAGATTTTGTAGTATCAAATCGGCCTTCATCTGAACAATACTTAGATGATATGTTCGAATATGGGCATTTCCATACTCGCGAACGCGACATTCGTACGCATTCAAACTGCAGAGAAATATAAAAAATAAAAATAATTTTTTATATTGTTTTTATTTTTATACACTTAAAAGGGTATTATAATTTTGCCCAGAAGTTTGCAACGCATAGAAAGAATCATCTCCGACATAAAGTATATATATTCTTGATCAGCATGACGAGCTGAGTCGATTAAGCTTCGTCCGTCCGTCTGTCTGTTTCTACGCGAACTAGTCCTTCAGTTTCGGAGCTATCGAGCTGAAACTTTGCACAGAGTTTTCTTTTTACTGCACGCTGCTAATATGTCGGAACCGACCGGATCGGATTACTACTTCTTGTAGCTGCCATACAAATGTTCGTTCGGAAAATGGGTTTTAGTGAGAAAAACTGGTTTGTTCTCAATATTATCGCTCTCAAACACGGTCATGGGTAATATGTCATGGTTTTAAGCTGATTTGCGAAGTTTGGTCGATGTCGCTAACCGTTGTGACAAGCTATTTCAAGTGTATCAAAACTTCGGTACAGACGAAGTTAGCTTTGCCTTTCTCGTTTGGTAGCATTTTGGTAGCAGTATATTTTGTGCAAATGGTAGGCTCAGTCGATTTGACGATTAAAATATACTTAAAAAAAATCATGGGATTTAGCACGCGACAAAAATGAAATACGTTTTCGACTGAATCTAAAAACAATCGAAAATCTTCGAAGTTTAAAAAAAATATTTTAAAGCAGTTAACTTTTAAATAAAGGGAAACAGCCATGATTTGCGATTACAAATCAATTTTTGGACTAAATTATAACACAAAATTGCACAATTTTTACGAAAGCAAAAATGGGAACATGGCTGATAGAGAAATCTTGGCTAAAAACGGTTGAAATTATTTGTAAATGAAAGTCATCATGTACAAAGCGCTTAATTAAAATTAATAACAAGAAAACCCGCTAAGTCAGCATCACTCGCACATCGATATTTTTGATGTCGCTGGTATTTCTCAGCACGCATTAGGAAATTTCTACACATAAAGTTTATGACATCATCAAAACAAACAAATAGTTGTAGTGTTCGGCTGCATTATATTTTATCATCAGTGCCAGCGTTTGTATTGCCTCCCGCAGCATTCTGCGGCTAAGCGGTATAAAGTGATTATCAGAAGCTGAATTCGTTTGTGCTTTGTGACCTAGACCTCAGCCGCTCTTATCTGCCAGCTATTTGGTTGCCGGCAAAGCATTCGCGGGCAAAGTGATTTTCAAGTGTTCGAATTGGTTTTATATTCTAAAAACCTAAGAAAAGCAAGGAGTTGGTTCCCTTGCCTTGCAATCAGTTCAGTTTTGGTTTCTACATTTACAATATTTTGTATAGTATTGCCTAAAAAAAAACAAGTGAGAAAGTCGGTAAAGCCCGACCATAATATACTCTGTACCTCTCTCTCTCTCTCCTTCCTCTCTCTCTCTCCTCTCTCTCTCCTTCTCTCTCCCTCTCTCTCTCTTTCTCTCTCCCTCTCCCTCTCTCTCTCTCTCTCTCTAAGATTGTGCGGCGTTGGTTGTGAAAGGGTGGGTGGTGGGTGGCGGGGGTGGCCGGGAGTGATTCAGATTCACTTATTTGCTCATAACTTTAGAACCGCTCGTCCGATCTTTATCATTTCTTTGGCAAATCGATACATATTCCTAATGACTAACTATCTCTAGAAGGTACAAATCATCTATCTACAAAACTGTGAGAGATATGACGTTTTTTCACAATTGTGGGGGCGGGAGGGGGCGTGGCAAAAATTGAAAATAAACTTGATCTGCCTGCAAGTATAAGAAGCATTTGTCTTATACATGTCAAACCTCTATCTCTTACCATCTCTGAGATCTGTTTGTTCATACGGACGGACAGACAGACGGACAGACAGACGGACAGACAGACGGACATGGCTATATCGACTCGGCTGTTGATGCTGATCAAGAATATATATACTTTATAGGGTCGGAAATGATTCCTTCTCCCTGTTACATACTTTTGCACAAACTTAATATACTCTATGTACCTTTGGTACAGAGTATAAAAAGTTGAAAGTAAAATATATAACATTCATTTTATTTGTACGTATTTCTTGTGGTTTATGACTGGATATTGTCAAAAATCAAGCCTCAATGACTCATTCTTTGAGCTCTGATACGAAATTCCAAGAAATAATTTGTGCCACAGAATGTCGACTTCACCATATTTTATATTTTATTTAGAGCACCAAATCGGGTTGGAGCTGGACAGTCAAAAAAATAGTAGAAACGTCAGAAAAAAGTGAGCTTTTCTTTTAAAAATTTGTAATTCTTGAGATATTCCTTGGACTAAAGTGCTTAGTCGGTATCCTTCCTAAAAACTAATTGATAATTTGATCGAGTTAATTTAATTAGCCAAGAAAAAATATTAAAATCTGATCTTCATTTCAGTTTATCTCACAGTTGATTGTTGTTCGTAATACAAGGAAAGTTACGGATTAAATAACATGAATGAAAATGGGACAAATGAGAGGCGTTTACGAATGTGGATGTGTAAGTATTGCATATTAAATATATAATTAAATACCAAATACCAGACTTTTCATATATCGTTTATTTTCTTTGCAGATATGCATAACCATCGTTCTGCAGTTCCCCGTGAAATAATTAAGAAAAAGAAAAAACTTAAACCCCTTTACGAGTTTTATTTGAAGAATGAAATTGCATATACTGAAGATCACATTCCGGTGCAGAAGTTGCATCTATTTGGTATGCCAATGGAGGTAAGACAACTTATTTTGATTTTGTTCCTTATTAATTCAAGAAATCACCATTTATCTGTATCTTCTAGTTGACACAAGACGCGTTACTTGATTACTTCACTCAGAACTACGGCCAAAATGTGCTCATAGAAAGAATTGAAGATTCTGTTCCAGCTGATGAAGAATATCTGCCAACTTGGAGCGCATTTGCACTGTTTGCCAATGCACCTGATGCAGCCAAGTAGGTTTCATATTATTTCGTACACATTTTCAAGCATAACGAAAATACTGACAATCTCTTCTCCAATCTGTTTTATCCATTTGCAGAGTCTTGCGGGTATCGGAGCACATGGTCAGCAGCTACAAGATTCATGTGCAACCCTGTTATAGTTGGCTTCAGCCAGTTGCCGTTGAAGAGTCGAATGAATTGGAGTCTTCACCACACCCACACATTCTGCAGCTTAACGATGATTGCCTGGAGTATGTGTTCCAGTATCTGCCGCTTGCCGATCAGATCCGCTTGGCACGAATTTGCACTCGTTTCCGAACCATTTATCAAAGGTTCTCTGCCAGGCAGCACAAGTCCATTTGGCCCGATATAATCAAGGGTCTGACTTTGTTGGAAGCGCGGGAATTTTGTCAATTGTCCGGACATCATGTTCAAACCTTAGTCTTGAGTCAATGGACAAATAACAATTTTAAGCGCTGCTTCTATGCTGGTCTTCAATTTCCCAATCTGCAATACTTGTCTCTAGATGATAATCAGTTAAAGGTACACAAATTACAACGTATATTGCTGGGAACAAACAAATTAAAGGAATTAACACTGAAGACATGGGCTAGAAATGACCCGCTAGAATTAGCGCAGCTTAAAGAACTGAAGAAATTGGACATTTCTCAATGGAATACGGAAAGTCTTAACCTGCCCACTTCTATTGAATCATTGACAGTCAACGAATGGCGTCAAGTTAGTTGTCTTCCAAGTATTTTGAGGGGCCATAGATGTATCAAGAAGCTTCACGTTAACGAATCAAGTAACGTTTTTAAAGAAATGGCCGGATCTCAGGCCTTTGCTTCCGTGGAAGTACTTCAAATAAATGATAGTGGTTTTTACGGGGAAGAGCTAACCGCACAGTTACCAAAACTTAAAAAACTAAGCATCGGTCTTAATTCTCCATATCCGGAAGTTATTCCCGAGCTTATTAAGCACTATTCTTATCAACTAGATCACTTAGAGATTTCCTGCCTACAAAACTTCTACAAAGAGGATGTGCTACAGATTACGAGTCTAATTGGACTGCATACACTCGTCTTGGAGAATCTCGAAGAAATAGATGACGAAGTTATATCGGCATTTGGCAAGCTCACCCAGCTTAAGCGCTTCGGATTGTACGAAAGCGAGATTACCGATAGTTTAGTGCTCACAACTAATGATCAACTGCCCCAAGTTAAGCAAACTGAAACTGGAGGATTGTGAAAATATTAGCGAAAATCTGGTGCACAGAATCATCAGTTTGTTGCGAAGGGACATTCAAAGCGGGAAAAACCAACGAGAGTTGCCATTTAAGCTATATTCGAATGATTTCGTTTTTAGAAATATTCGTCAACCTGATCCCGATGTTGTTAAAGTATTCTTTGGAGACTATTCAATGAATGAATGGTTTGACGAAGAGTTAAAGGTTAAGAATTAAAGCATAAATATTCCATTCAGTATAGAAGAACTCCCTAAACAAGTCTGGTTCAGCAACGGTTGAGAACTGTGTTAGCATTTAACAACTTATAAGAACCCGTTAAGATGGTGGCACGTCTATTAAACACACAGTCACAAAGTCGTGAAGATTGGTGATATCGTGTTTTTGTAATTATTTAAATAAAGATTCTACCTCATATTGTTAATTATTCAAAATAAATCTATAAATCTATATAAATGTTCGATACTAATTATTTCCTATGCTCTTTACAATTGGAAAAGTGCATTTGACTCATATTTTTAAACATTTTTATCCTAAAGCACGGTACGGAGTAATAAACTAAAAAAATACAAAAAAAAAACAAAAAAAATTAATTTTTAAAAAAAAAAAAAAAAAATAAAAAAAAAAAAAAAAAAAAAAAAAAAAAAAAAATTAAAAAAAAAAAAAAAAAAAAAAAAAAGAGAAAAAGAGAAAAAACAAAAAAAAAAAAATATAAAAAAAATGGGATAAAATCCCCCTTAAATAAAAATAACCTCGTAAAATAAAAATTCTCCGTTAACACCAACAGGGCTCTCCAGAGACAGTGGTCCCAAATCCCAAAAATACGACCAAAAGTCGAAAAAGGTATTTGATTTTGCTGAAAGTCTTTACTCGGGGGTCTTTGGGGTCGCTGATCTCGAATCTGATGTCAAAATTTAGAAAAACAAAATGGCGGAACCAATACACAGTGGGCGAAACGGCCATTCTAGCGCGTCGAAATTAATATCTTCCAAAGTAAATGAGATAATCGCAATCTGTTTTTTTCCTCTTAAAGGTAGGAACAAAAGGTATAAAAATTAGTAAAAAAAAAGTTTAAAATAATAATTTTTTTATTTTTAAAATTAAAAAACAAAAAAAAATTTTTTTAATTAAAAAGATATCACAATTTTTTAAGTTTGGAATAAAAGAAATAAAAAATAAAAAAAAAAGTTTTTAACAATTTTTTTTTATTTTTAAAATTAAAAAAAAATTTTTTTTTACAAAACTTCAAAAAGATTGCCTAAGTTTTATATAATATAGCTTTCATATAACAGAAACTATTCGTAATCCGAACTGTCAAAAAAAGGTGTTGCACAAATTAGTTTCCAGTTCAGTTCTAGTTCATTGACAAGCCAAATATTTTTTGCAGAGAACATTAAAGCACTCTGGGAATGTGATGTTAAAAAAGGATCGGAAGAGACTATAAGTGCGTTAAAAACTCCTTCCGTTGTATTTTTTCTAGTGGACTTTCTTGTGTGGTGCTCGCGGATATTTCGATAATCCTTGTTTCCGGCTTCAAGTGCTTCCTCCGACATCATTTCAATTGGAATAATTTATGATATCTGCACCATGAATCAAAATTTATTACAAGCCTATTAGTAAAACTTCGCAATTTTTTGCCAATTTCGATACGTTCTTCCTCACTACAGGTTTCTTTCTCTAATACTGTATCGAAAACATAGTTATCCAAAGCCAAAAACTTCTTTGTGGGTATGTCCTCGTTGAGCCATACTGAAAACAGCTTCCGTTTTGATATTGACATTGCTTCTAAAACAAATGCAAGGGTAGCACATATTAGCAGGTGATCTTTGAAAATTTTAAACAACAAGGACTCACACTGACAAAAAATGTTAACGGCGACTTGAACATTTGTGAACATTTTTAGTTTTGCTCCACGAAAGACAGGTTTTGGCTACTAAGGGCAGGTTGTTAATACAAGGTACTTTCACTACGTATTTCAAGTAATACATATATGGACGGGTCACCTGCATTTATTTTTTGCTTAATACATACCTTTATATGAATATATAACCAAGCTTTTATGTAGAACAACGAGAACTTTATATTTCACAGCTAAATTAAAAAACTTAAAAAATGCGGGAATTAAATAAAAAGCACTTGCCAAAACATATGTTGACTTTGATAGCTCACAGCTCTTCAGCTATATATCGGAATGCTTTGCGATAAACTTTTATAAGCTAGTCAAAGTATCGGTAATCAATATATAGTAAAAAATTAACGCTTTTTCAAACTTGAAAAATTGAATTTCGACGCGCTAGAATGGCCGTTTCGCCCACTGTGGGACGGACGGACGGACAGACGGACAAGGCTAAATCGACTCGGCTGTTGATGCTGATCAGGAATATATATACTTTATATGGTCGGAAATGATTCCTTCTGCCTGTTACATACATTTACACGACTTTAGTATACCCTTTTTACTCTACGAGTAACGGGTATAAAAACCGTTGTAAAACCACACGCAAAAGGTATGACGCAGAGAAACGAAACATCGATCCACACGAACGTCGAACTCGAACGTCGAACTCTGAATTTGTGAATGGTATGGGCAGCTGTTCGAACCTTCTTGGGGCACCCAAAGTAATTAAATTTATTTACAGGGTTGTCCATATTCGACGGACTCATCTGGCAACGCCATAACTTTTGACAGAGATGTCAGATCGCTTAATGACATACCGCGTTTGAAGCGTCAGTCCAAGCAGATTTTTACCATGGAACAATACACGCCACGCGAGCGCTCTGAAATAGTTGAAATTTACATTCAACAGAACAAGTCAATTGTGAAAACTCAACGTGCTTTTAAAAAATTAAAAAAATGTATTCAAAAATGTAAGAAATGGGACCGTAAATAAGCAAAATTGCCGTATTTACGCCACTGAAAATCCTCAGGAGATTCAAAAGTGCTCTTCGACGAAAAAGTCCAGTTTGGTGCGGCGTTAGTGCGAAAACGGTCGGGCCGTTTTTCTTCCAAAATGAAAATGGCCATGCTGTTACCATCAACCAGGAGCGTTATCGCGACATGATGACCAATTTTGTGATGCCAATTATTCGTCGAAAGCGTATGAGGCAGTTCTGGTTTCAACAAGACATCGCTCCACCTCACACAAGTCGCATAACAATCGATTTTCTGAAGAAATTGTTTCCGGGCCGTTTGATGTCGAAAAGTGGTGATTTGGACTGGCCACCGCGTTCGCCCGATTTGACGCCGCCTGACTTCTTCTTGTGGGGATATTTGAAGTCAAAGGTTTACGTTAACAAGCCAAGGACCGTAGAAGAGCTCAAAGACAACATTCGTGAAGAAATAGCCGCTATTCCGGCCGAAATGTTGGCGAAATCGATGGAAAATGCTGCAAAAAGGGCACAATACGCCATCAACGCCAGAGGCGGCCATTTGAGAGATATCATATTCAAAAATTGATGTAAAAAATCTACTTGGAACAAATTAAATGATTAAGATTGCCAACCGCCAAATTTTTATTTTTTTTTATAAAAAAACATGGGTCCGTCGAATATGGTAACAACGTTTTTTACAAAAAGTAAAAAAAAAAGAGACGAAAAAAAAAATAAAAGTTTTTTAAAAAGATTAAAAAAAAGCAATAAAAAAAAAAATACGGTAAAAAAAAATAAATTAGTAACAGAAAAAAAAAATAAAATAAATGGAGTTAATTGAGAAAGAAAAAAAAAGTCAGTCTGAAAATATAAAACAAGCATGTCGGGATAAAAGCAATAACAGAAAGCAACGCAAAGGAAATATTCATTTCCGACCCTATAAACTATATATATTCTTGATCAGGTGACGAGCTGAGTCGATTGAGCTTTGTCCGTCCGTCTGTCTGTCCGTCTGTCTGTTTCTACGCAAACTAGTCTCTCAGTTTAAAGCTATCGAGCTGAATCTTTGCACAGAGTCTTCTTTTTGCTGCACACTGCTAATATGTCGGAACCGACCGGATCGGATGACTATATCTTATAGCTGCCATAGGAACTATCGGTCGAAAAGTGGGTCTTTGTGAGAAAAACTTTTTGTTTTTAATGTAAAACGTCTCTCACTTCAGCGATTATTAATATTATACGCTTTCACATAGATTTGGAGTTTTTGTCAAAATCGGATGACTATATCTGCTATAGCTGCCATGGGAACTATCGGTCGAAAAGGGGGTTTTATGATTATGAGAAAAACTTTTTTGTTTTTAATGTTTACGGTAAAGAGGAGTGTCAAAACGTTGTCTCAACATACATGCGATTATTAAGAATGGTTTAAGGGGTTCTTAACTCGATGTAACATTATGGTATAAATGGGAGTTGGTGATCAGATACGGTGTGCAACAAGGGAACTTGGGCTCATATTGTCTCACGAACTTTGTGGGGAAAGTACATCCAAACCACGCTCTTGAACTAAGCCTTGGGCTTGCTCTAATTGAGTCTCGACGTGAAGTTCTTTATCAACCAGAATTGTCATGTCCGAAAGTTTGCTTTTCAAACGGCTATCTGGAAGATTGGGGTCTTCTAGGGGCGCTTTTGGGGGCCACCAGCCAGGCTCATTGATTCGTATGCACTTTTCAGTGCATACTGTCTATTGTACACGCCATTCTGTGCGAAGTACATTAGATCTTACAATCTGTCTTCGCAGTATCAGAATACTCATAGCCCTGGTAAATCTTCCCATATGTTCCCCTTGCCGCAAATAAGGCAACTGATACATTGATGGTTGCTTCTGGCATCCTCATCTCTCTTCCAATACGATTTGTGCGGAAGAGTTCACCTCTTGGTTGCTTCTAAATAAGTTCGAACCAGATCAAATGTGGATACCGATTTCCAGCCTTCTTAAATTTAATTCTCTAATCTCTGATAACTCAATTTTAGATAAATGCTATAAAATTCTACAATTTCCAACAGATTTCGATAAATGAACACTCTTTTAAATTGTTCATATGCATATGTATGTAACTAGAGCCCGGATAGTATATATGCTAAAACATTTTTGGCATATTAACAAAAAAAAAGAGTATGTAAAAAGCATATGAGTATATTCTTTTAATTTCTTAAAACAGTATTTTTTTTGTGATTGGACAGAATAACTCCGTACCAGAGTCCGGCACATTGCTATCTAATGTACAGC
>JAEIFU010001789.1:0-58413 GCA_018904235.1 Lordiphosa stackelbergi | reverse complement strand
AACAAATTACACTAAACTACACGTTCGAGTTTGTAGTTCTTTCAGTGGTAGTTTGTATCTGTGTTTGTGCGTGTGTTTGTGTGTGTTAATTTGTTTGTTTATTTGCCACGGTAGGCATTGGATGATAATCATTTATTATTTTTAGAGGTTGGCAAACTTTTGTGCCATTTGACACTTGGATGCCAAGACAAAATCCGCTGAGATCATTTTCGATTTTTAGACACTTGCCACACTGTGCCGGCATCCGCCTTGCAGCGCGGGGATTTGCAGCTCTCTGGCCATTCAGTTGCCGCACGTACACGGCGCATTAAAGAACGCGCTTCTTTTGATGCAAAAAAAAAAACACAAATACGCTTTTGACCTGACATTTACGACGTGACGTCAGCTCGAGAGATTCATTCGCTTCGATTAGGTTTTTTGGTGTATTGGTGGGTGGCGAATTGTGCGCGCGCGTTCATAAATTAATTAACTAAACAACTTTGTTTGTATGTTCTGTGAGAGTGTGTGTGTGAGTGTCTGTGTCTGTGTTGGGCTTCTCCATGGTTGTGTAAAATGCAAACAAACAGCAAGTACAGAGAGTGTGAGAGGGGCAACGGCCACATGTGCTCTTGCTTAGGCAGAGAACGTTGTCCAAAATAAATTACGTATACGTAAACATGACTGAAGAGGCCGTTCAAAAATCTATGCTAATTAGCTACAAAAGCAACAACAACAACAACAAAGCCAAAACAAAAGCGAGCCAGCCAAAACAGAGAACTTTCAAGTGGCAAACAAGCAAAGAGGGAATCTAAATGAATTTGTTCAATGGACTGGCAAATGAAAGAGTTGGAAATGAGAATCAATGCTTTTAGAAAACCTTGAGTTAAGTGTTTACCATTCAACTAGAAAGCAAAGCAAAGTGTTGGCTACAAAATATTTTAATTATTATTTTATTTTGTAAGAGAAATCACAATGGCCATGCTCCATGATCAAGCATAAATTTGTAAAATCTTCCTACTAAACTCGAGAGATGCGGCATCGTAACAGTTGTCCCAACAGCAAAAACTTCTAGAAGCAAAATTTTTTTGATACCTGCTCAGGGATCATTATTCTTGCTGAACAAGCCCAATGTGAACTTTTATTATCAATCACAGAACTTTTTAGCAGGCTCTTAGGTCCTTAAGTTATGATTTTGTTCCACATTGAAGTCTAAGATCGTATAGCTACACCCAAAAAAAGTTGTCATTGAAACTATTATACAAAAGTGTACACAATTTAGATCATCAATTTTATAACTTATATAAGTATCGAAGTTTGTAATATAAACAGTTTCTCCAAAGTAATACATAACATTTAAAAAAATGTATTTTTCTCTTACCCCTCCAACTCTCAAAAGTATTGATATTTACACTAGTAAATGATATTGGACACCTCACTGGAGAAACATTGGTCAAAAAATAAAAAAAATTTACTTACCTCTCTTTATTACTGTGGTAACGCAAAACGTATAAAATTCTAACCTCGTAGAAGTTTGCAACGCATAGAAATATTCATTTCCGACCCTATAAACTATATATATTCTTGATCAGGACGACGAGCTGAGTCGATTGAGCTTTGTCCGTCCGTCTGTCTGTCCGTCTGTCCGTCTGTCCGTCTGTCCGTCTGTCCGTCTGTCTGTCTGTTTCTACGCAAACTAGTCTCTCAGTTTTAAAGCTATCGAGCTGAAACTTTGCACAGAGTCTTCTTTTTACTGCACACTGCTAATATGTCGGAACCGACCGGATCGGATGACTATATCTTATAGCTGCCATAGGAACTATCGGTCGAAAAGTGGGTCTTTGTGAGAAAAACTTTTTTGTTTTTAATGTTAACGGCTCCCACTTCAGCAATTATTAATTCTATACGCTTTCACATAGATTAGGAAGTTTTTGTCCAAATCGGATGACTATATCTTATAGCTGCCATAGGAACTATCGGTTGAAAAGTGGGTCTTTGTGAGAAAAACTTTTTCGTTTTTAATGTTAACGGCTCCCACTTCAGCAATTATTATTTCAATACGCTTTCACATAGATTAGGAAGTTTTTGTCCAAATCGGATGACTATATCTTATAGCTGCCATAGGAACTATCGTTTGAAAAGTGGGATTTAATGAGAAAAACTTTTTTGTTTTTAATGTTAACGGCTCCCACTTCAGCAATTATTAATTCTATACGCTTTCACATAGATAAGGAAGTTTTTGTCCAAATCGGATGACTATATCTTATAGCTGCCATAGGAACTATCGGTTGAAAAGTGGGTCTTTGTGAGAAAAACTTTTTCGTTTTTAATGTTAACGGCTCCCACTTCAGCAATTATTATTTCTATACGCTTTCACATAGATTAGGAAGTTTTTTGTCCAAATCGGATGACTATATCTTATAGCTGTCATAGGAACTATCGGTCGAAAAGTGGGTTTTATGAGAAAAATTTTTTGGTTTTTAATCTTAACGTGTCTCACTTCAGCAATTATTAATATTATGCGCTTTTACAAAGATTTTGGAAGTTTTGGTCAAAATCGGATGACTATATCTTATAGCCATAGGAACTAGCGGTCGAAAAGTGGGTTTTATTTAGAAAAATTGGTTTGTTTTATGCTGGCGTTCTTAAACTTTTATATATTTTAAAATTATAAAAATTTAAAAACAGAGGAAGTTAGCTTTTCCTCCACCTTTTTCGTTATTCCTTTATTCATATTATGGGTTCACCTTGATCTTTATTTTTTTATTAATTATACTCGAGTTACATTAAAAATCAACATTCCGAGTCAAAAATATTTACCATGGCGGAATTTGCCATTTTTGTAACATGTTTCTATTAGACATCGACCCAATTTAAAATATACCACACTCTTTTGCAACAACAAACAAGTGTTAAGGCGTGACAAACACACACACGCAATGCCAAAATGAGCATGTGTGTTTTGCCAGTCACTAATTTAAACTCAGGATGTTGGGTGTTAGATGTGCTCAGGTGATAAGAACCCATTAACTACATATTGAATTGTTTGCACATAAATTAAATCACTAAATTTGACACGTAAAGCATCGAATTTTCGAACTTAAAAAAGTTGATTAGTTTCAAATTATACTTTTGCTTATCAAATTAATATTCTAGTTTCAATGTAATACTTTCTAGGTTCACAATGATACAAAAAAATTGATACTAGTTTCAGTTTCAATTTAAGACACGTGTTTCAAATTGTTATTCATACAATTTTGGGTGTATTTCATGAATTTCCACAATTAACTCATCAGCGATCTTTGCTTGTCTTCTTTGAGCTGATAAATTATGACAGAACTGCTATGACCGCTTGGATACAATCTGACAAAGCAATTGCCATATCACAGAATCTTTGATATCCCTTCTGTTCTTAGTAAAGTTTTTTGTTGTGCATCTTTTTGTTAACAAATTGTCCGAATTCGAATGTTTGACGTCAGTTTTGAAGAAAAACCAGTTAAAATTTGATTACTTTAATTAATTTTAAGAATTTTTAACGCTGCTTTTTTGTTTTAAAGCTCCGAAAACATAACAGTTTAAGCTCAAGTCTGCAGAACCTTTGAAATTCTGAAGAAGGTACGGTCCTGAGGTGCGAAACACTTGGAAAGTGTAAGGTTCGGTTCTCAAACCGGCTTCTTTGCATATTTAACCTCAGGTTTTGGTAAATTCAGAGCTTGGTTCAAGGAATCTTAGATCGTAGAGACATTTTTGTTAAAAAATAAAATATATTTTGGCTGGGAAGAAAGCATCCAGCTTACGAAGCTTTTCAAAAAGAGTACCCGAATGGACCTAATTCGTTGCAGGTATCATTCATAAGTTATCTACAACGGCTTACAAAAGTGCCTCACCTTCCTTGAACATTAGTTTAAGGACTTATTTTCATTTTACATTCAGCAACATGATATGATATGCAAACATAACGCTTCGATTCTAATACTCTGATAATTTTACAAGTAAGTTACTTGAACTCATCGCGACTTTGTCCGCGTCCAAGATTTTGAAGAATTGTAGAAATCGTGTAGACAGTTTGGAATTGGGTAAAATATTTGCAAAATTTTTGGAAATGCAGTGTCCTGTACACATGTAAAAATTTTTCCCATCCCGTCCTAAAGGACTTAACTAAATTTCTAGACCCTCGATAATTTCGAAATTATATATTAATCCCTTGCTGTCAAATGGATGCTGAAAACATACCTCTCCCGCACGACCACATAATGAATTTCGGGTCTAAAGATATGAGGATGGTGCATTTCACAGCAGCATCAGCACTGCCTGCCCATAATTGGGAACGTATAGACTCCTAAATCTTTCCCAAAAATTAAAAAAATTCAAATTAACTTTCCCCCTTCTTCCCCACCCCTTCTGCCCCGGCTCTCCACTATTCACTCTATCACTCTCTTTCGCTCTCTCTTTCCTAGTCCGCGCCTGCATAACTAAACAAAGGTCTATGCCAAATCTTAGATCTTTAGGATAAGCTGTTTCGGCTGTGGGTTGATAACATGTCAATCAGTCAGTCCATCAGTCAGTCCGGCCTACAGATTTATAAGTATAGATGAAAAAACAGTCCAAAGTTATTCTGAAAACCGAGCAAAAGGGGATCCGGCTCAAGAGTTTATAGCTTTAGAAGGTTGGTTCTGGGTCCGCTTCGAAGGACCCCCAAAAGACATATGCGAACCCTGGTTTACCTTTAGGTTTCTGGTCTTGGTTCAGAATTGCTTTGCAGCCTTGTGTTTAATTGGATCAGCTTTCAAGATTGTCTCCGCCTCGCAGACTCTGAGATTTCAGTAAAAACAGAATCGAGCTGGCTAAAATTTGTTAGTCAAACACTATAAAGGTCTGTAAAAAGTCAAAATAAGTGTTGTAACATCTAAAATACTGCAAAAGGTTCGTTTTGGATAGACTAATTTGCAGTTCACGTATCGGTTCCTGTACTTATCGAACTGAAGCTTATGGTTCGAAGTATTTATGGACTTACTTCGGATTTTTTTTGTATAAACCTGAAGTTATGAAAAAGTCAGTCATTCATTATTCTCATAATATTTATACTCCATCTCGGCATCCAAAAGCAGGGCTGCAAAAGGTCGGAGTTAACTCTGGAAATTTTGGGAATTCCGAACCGAACCTGAACCGGAGCAGAAGAATTTTTTCTTCCTGAACCCAAACCGGAACCAGAGCAAAAAAAGTAGAAAAGGGTTCGGTTCAAAAAACATGTTCCATTACATTTTTTCTATACTATAAATGTCAAGATTGGCATTTTCCAATATTTTGCAAGTCTTGGAATACAAAACAGCTTACAAAGAAACATTTTGCTTCATTCTATAATATTCAAATGGAACTAATAAATGAATACTTGAAAAATACTTGATTACCCCCATTGTAATAGCGATATTAGTGCTTCCAACTAAGTCCTGTACTTCTAGCACTTAGAAAAAATATCACATACACAAAGACTTCTGCCAAATTGGCAGTTTTCAGTTTTTGCACTTGTGCTGCCTTTGGAATTCCAGAAGCAATGGACTCTGCCAACTTGCAGAAGATATGCAAAGCCTGCTTATGATAGAACCGGGAGGTTCTTAAAACAGCTGTACAGTCGACACCGCTTCTGTCAGAAAATAGTCAGCTGTTTGTTGTCTCTTACGCTCTCTATATGCACTTGGGAATACGCCCGTCTCGCTCTAACTGTGATTTCCTTTCCTTTAAAAACACGCAAAACAGAGCGGTTCTAGGAGGTTCGGGTCAGGATCGGTTTAAAAACTTGGTACTAATAAAGTCAAGCTAATTGCTCGGCTCAAGCTAAGTGTACTGATGATAGAACCATAACTTTAATCGATGTCCACTCGACGCGACAAATTTCACGTGAAAAAGTTGATATTCCGCAGATTGCTAAGCTGCTGCTATTAACATGAAAACCGATTTTCTTCTGTCGAAAAAAGTTTAAAAGTAACCTTGCGTTTTTATTGCGCTGTTAAATGAGCCAGCGAACTTAGAATCAACAGCACTTGACAAACAGAATACGGAAAAGTTGTCTTATCAGATGTCTGATCAGCCACAATTTTAATGGAAATCGCCTCATATTCCACTCGAAGATGTACGGACTATGCCAAATTTGTGGGAAATACCTTTGGAGGCTATGCTATCGATTTGCATCGTTCCTTTCAGAAGTCAACGCGAAAAAGAGGCGTTTACAGCACTTGTTCGCTACGTACTTGGTAACAGAACGTAGTGGCATTACGTAGTCTTTTTTCTCGAAAACATTTTGTATATTTTTGAAATCAATGAAACATGATTCAATATTTCCCCCCTCCTTCAACTCTGGTAAAAATATTTCAATATCCATGAAAAAAAATGCAAAATTTATCAGCGATTCCACAGAAAGATAACTTCAACATTGAACAGCAATTGTTTGCAAATGTTATGGCTGACAAATGCAGACACTTATTGTAGATACATTTTGGGGGGCAAAAGATTAGAAAAAAGAATGAAACTGATAGACATTTATGAGCACTTCAAACCAAATGATTCGTAGCTATTTCTCTCTCTCTCTTTTTTCCCTCTCTATCGGTGTGCCTCTCTATTCAACCACAAAACACAAAAGGTGCTATAAAATAGCGGAAAAACAAACGGAAACCAAGCCAATTGTGTCGAGTTCTATGTTTGTCTAGGGGCACAGCCAGAGGAAATTGCGGTTTTAATAGGTTTTTAATTAGGTAGCAAATGTTAAGTATATGTAGCTGTTCATTCCGATTGCATAACTTGACTAGAACTCCTGTGCCGTCTGGCACCTGACACAACTTCACTCAACGCATGCGATGATCATGATGATCATTACTCATCACACAGCATCATCATTATAAGCAGACGCCCAAGAAAGTGAAAAGAAATTGAAATCCATTAAGTACCTTTAAAAATAAAACCAAAATACTACTAACCGCATGGCCCAGTGTAGACGAACTCGTAGAAATTATTCAAGAGTACACACAACGAAGAAACAAAATCAAAAGAAATTACGCACGAAAAATAAAAAAAAATCTTGAAAATGCCATAAGTTTTGTACACACATACAAAACTCGAAACTGGCGCAGACTATTTCCGTGTTGCGATCTCTTCACTACACAATGCGCTGCAACTAATTTCTTTGGGCATATTGAATAGAAATAGATGACTGAGAGTGATGAATGGCCAAGTAAGTAGTGCAGATGGGAGTTGATAAATTGAAAAGATTACAGGATGAAGTGTGTCAGGAAATAGAAAACTTGAAATGTGTATCAAATTTAGACAGAAAATAATTAAACTGAAATTTAAATTAGGGTAAAAAATAGAGTTGAAAAAAAAAACACACACCTAGGCTTGATAAGATATCTATAGAATACTTTTTTTTTGTAGTTAATAATAATTTTAACAATGTCCAAAGCAGATAGCCTTATCAATTAAATACAAAATAAAGCAAAAGTATGTAATTTTTCTAAGGAACATAGACTAATGAGTTAAGCAGCTGTAGTTAGAGCAACCCTAACCCAAATTGATATAGAAAAATTATGAGAAATTAATTTAAATGCATTAGAAATGTTCGGCTGGAAAATTAGCAATTGTCAAATTCAAATTGTTTATGATAAAATGTCAACGAAGTTTTATTTGATCAATTAATAGGCAAGACATGCATTTTCCACAGAAAAACTTATTGAGAGCAACAATTTGTGGTCATATAAAGGGGAAAGTACACAAAGAGAAACCGAGAACATTGGACTCCACCTTAAATCACAATCAAGAGCGAAATTGACTTAACCCATTAACGCCGACGAGTGCGAAAACGCACCAAAAAAGAGGTGTTTTTGAAAATTCACTGAAATTGTTTCGTAATTGATATCGCTTTTCTGTCTTTTGGTATGGATAAAAGATAGATGGGCTTACACTTGACTCTGGACTGTTATTTCATACGACGCCATCTACTTGATGATAAACGCATCAAAAGATGTAGGTTTTCCAAAAAAATGACCAGGAATACATATAGAAAAAATATAGAAAAATATAAATAATCAATTAGATCAAAAAAGTTTGGCGGGTCTGGTGCAGTGCGAGTACGTTGTTGAGCGTGTTAGCATTGAAAACAAAAAAGTTTTTCATACTAAAATCTATTTTCAGATCTATCTTTTGTATGGCAGCTATACCATATGGTTGCCCGATTTGCATAAAACTTGCTGCAATTATGTGAAAGCATAAAAAACTTATAAATACGGGGGTTGGGAGCGATAGCATTGAAAACAAAAAAGTTTTTCTCACTAAAACTACTTTTTCAACCGATCGTTCCTATGGCAGCTATATGTCATCCGATCCGGCCGGTTCCGACAAATGTGCACGGTATTTATACTAAAGGACTTCGTGCAAAGTTTGGTTGAGATAGCTTTTAAAACAGACGGACAGACGGACGGACGTACAGACGTATAAAAAATATTTAAAATATTTAATGATAGGGATCGGTAGCCCTCTGCCCTATATTAAACTCCTAATAATTTCAAATTTGTGCATATAAAGGGTCTCTTTGCACAGGTACATGCTGTGCGTTTTCGCACACGTCGGCGCTAATGAGTAAATTTGAGAACGAATGGTCTTATGATGGTGAAATCGAGCCACAAAAACAATTTTCGAACGCATCGGCCCTTGCTGCCGGATAACCTGGACGACATCAAAGAAGATGTCCCGGACGACCACATGTTTTATGATAATGCTGGACCTAATAAAACTGAAACTGGACTGGCTTGGAAAGTGTCCCTAAAATTTGTGGTTCCGTCGAAATGCACGTTGATCACCCCGACGCCGACAATGACAACGACGACAATTTATTTCGATGTTGCAATGGTCAATGCTTGGAAGCTCTTTTGCGACATTGGTAGACACCAGCGCTAAAACGCAACGAAATATAAGAATGGCTCCATATAGCAATTGAAGAAGATGGGACAATTCGAATTCCGCAACATTGTGACCGATTCGTTGCTGCAAAATGAGGTAGTTGCATATCATCGTGGTCCCAAAACTCAAGACACACCAGCTCAAAAACGATTGAAACTGGATAATGTTGACCACAACATTGAGAAGGGGACAAAACGCATTCGTTGTCGCCACTGTGTCTCTCACACCATTTACTATTGTGTCAAGTGCAAAGAGGCAGTGCATCCGAAATGTTTCTTAGAATAGCATAAATAATTTTAATTTAAACTTCAATTCAATCCATGTATTTTCCTTTTCAATACAATTATTTCAACAAAACTTTTCCTAGTAATAATATTGTATTCATTAACGCCGATGGGTGCGAAAACGCACCACTCCCTGCACAGACTATGGGTAGAGATAGGGGGCAAAATTTTTGTGCGCGGAATATAAGTGCTATTATGGCATCCCCCATTAAGTTTCAACCTTTTTCTCCCACTAACAAGGGAGCCGGCGTTAATGGGTTAAGACTAGCAAAGTTCTTGAGTTGCTTTTGAAGATTATAAACAATCTATACTTATAGTATTTTGTAGAAAATAATTTGTGTGTAAGGGGCTACTCCGCAAAATGTTTACTTTTCTATAAATAGGTTCCTCAAAAATTAAAAATTAGTCAAAAAACTCTCAAATTTGGGCTAAAAATGTGTGTTTGAACCCCTATTTCATTTCATTTTGCCCTCTTCTGGTCTAGAAAATTTTTTTTTCAAATTTTTTTTATTTTTTATTTTTTAGCTTAGATATTCAAAAATATTATCCCAAAAGGATTTTTCAAAATTCGAAATACTTTAGAAGATATAGCCTTTTTTGTCGACCAATGTGTTCACAAATACAAGTAATTTTCACATTACTTCAAACTTTGAACGCGTTTTTCTCGAAACCACGTTTTTCAAAATGGTGCCCACGTTTTCTCAAGTTCTACCGAACCGATTTTAATGATGTAGGGCTTTATGGACGCAGAATTAACGTGGCTATCGTCCCTACCTCAATCTTTGAGAAAAAAAAGTTTTTACTATTTTTTTTGTACACTGGACTGCAAAAAAAAATGGTCAAAAATCGATTTTTCGTTTTTAAAAGGCCGCCATTTTTTCAAATTCAATTTTATTTTCACAATTCTGCTACGGACGATAAAGGCATTCATACTAACCAACTTCCCATCTTCCGTTTTGCTTTCTGATAATTGTAACTCCCGGAAACGTGGGCACCATCGACACATCTTTTTTTGGAAGAGCCTACTTTGGATCCCGAGAACTTTTTGAACAGCCCTCGCATTCACAAATTTTTTAATTTTGTATTTTTTATAATGAATTGTACAACCAAATACAAAAAACAGAATTACAAAATCTCTTCCCGATTTCTTTCCACGAATTTTTAAAAAAACATGTAAAATTTAGCCCTCTAGACCAGAAGAGGGGCCTTTACAGTTTCCAACTGATTAAAGTAATGATTATAACGAGAGGCAGTTAGCAGTCATTTATTCTTTAGCGAAAAGCCTACTGAAGATAGAACCGGGAGGTTCTTGAAACAGTACTGTACCTATATAGGCAACCAGCTCTTTTTGGTGTCTAATAAATCAGTAGCTTACAGTTCTGAACAAATTCAATTTTTTGGGACCTCAAGCCGGCTAAACTCACTAATTAACATTTTACATAATTGTTTTTAAAAAGCCCTGAATCTAAGGCTACACCCCATCTCTTTCTGGTGCCTCTTGTTGTTGTTTGACAAATGATTTTGTTCAAAGGTTTTGCTGTCACCTTAATTATCGCTATTCAAGTGTCAAAGCCGTATGCATCTATGACACCACCAAAACCAAAGCCAAAAATTTTATTTTTTCAAAATAAATATGACTTTGTTCTACAAAATTTATGGCTAACCCAAAAATATTTTCAAAAAATTTTCAAAAATATTTAAAAATTTGTTTATCAATTTGTATGATTTTGTGGGGGAAAAATTGCATTGACCTACAAGTTGTTTAGACAACTCCCAAATACCCTGCCACTGTACGTTTGTTTTGTTTGCACTTTACTCAATGTTTAGTTTGCTGCCCCCGCATCCCACTCCTACTTGCCCTGATCCCATCTCTCTCTCGTTCTGTGTGCGCTATATATATTTTTTAAAAATGATCATCGGGCACAGCAGCAGCAGCAGCAGCAACATTATGAATTCCCCATGTGGTGTTGCTGTTGTTGTTGTTGTACGTGTCTGTGCAACTCATTTGCCACTGCTGCTCCCAGCTGCCAAACAGGCCAGCCCCAAGGCCCATTCCTTGTCCGTCAGTTGCTCGCGCCACGAGGAACGGGAAACGCGTTCGCTAGCGCCTTTACAAATTCAAAAAGTGAACGAAAATGTCTCTGACCGAGAGCGAAAGTTGAAAATTAAAACGCAAAATAATTTGGCTAAACAATTCGAATAATCAAAAAAAAAATATATATCTAGACGCGTGTCAATTTTTTGTTGTGGCGCTGACGCTGGCGTCGCTGTATTTTGCCGGTCGCCGTCGGTTGGCTGCCGGCAGCTCCTCCGTGCAGTTTAGTTTTAGTTGTGACACAGAGAAAGAACAACGACGACGACGGCGACGACAACGACGCGACAATCGAAATAAAAAAAAAAAAACACGAATAGGAATAAGAAAATTTTGTTGTAGATTTTGCTGATTGAGAAAGCGAATGGGAAACGGGTCGTATGCGTAATCGCTCACACACAAACACACAAACACACAAACATATACAAACAACTATTGTACTTATTTAAAGAAACTGCATTGGTGACGTAGACGATGCCAAATAACCGCAATCGCAATCGTAACAGAAATCGTAACAAACGCACTCGAAATCAAAACAAACAGCAGCAGCAACAGGAGAATCCCGAGGAGCAACCATCCACTTCGTTAACGCAACAACATCATAATGATAATGGAAATTCTGGCAATGTGTCAAATGGGTCGACAACAGGCAGCAATGCCGACAGTGAAGCCATTAATGTGGTTGCTGTTGCCGACGGGCAGCAGGCTTTAGCAAACACCCACCAGCAGCAGGCAACAGCAGTGACAGTTGAGGCGGATACAAGTGGACAAAATATAGAAATGGGTGCCAAAAATTCCAAACATCAAAAGGAGAAACGTGAGAAAAACGAGAAACCAGAGGAAACGCCAGCAATTGAGGTGCCCAAGGCTCCAGGTAGTCCACGACAAGTAAAGGTAATAGTGCATCGCTTAGTGCAACAAGCAGAAAATGAAGAGCCAGAGTCACAGTCTAAAGACAAATCTGGTCAGAGCTTAGTAAGGGAGAAGGAAGATGATTCGGAGCAGGAACATGTAGAAGAAGCAGCTACCAGGAGGCAGCTGTCAGATAATTCAAATCAAATCAACGTGGACAAAGAAGAAGACGACAAAGAGCAGCAGCAACATGTTAAGAATTCAACTCACCTGCTAGAAAAAACACAACAGCAACACCAAACAATTACTCAGCAGCAACTGCTACCACAAAAGCCACAAGAAGCAGCTAACAAAGTTATAGTTCAGCAGCAACATGAAGAGATTCGGAGTCAAAGACAACAGCAACAAGTTAAAGAGCAGCCACAAGTAAAACAGCAGCAACATGTTCCAGAGCAGCCAGAAATAGCTGCCAACTTGGGCTTCATAGTTCATTCTGTAAAGCGGGAAGAGGACAAAGAAACTTACGAACAGCAGCAACATGAAGAGATTTTGTATCAAAAACAAGTTAAAATACAACAGCAACATGTCCCCCAACAACAGCAACATGTTCCAGAGCAGCCAGAACTAGCTGCCGATGTCATAGATCATTGTATAAAGCGGGAACAGGACACAGAGACTCACGAACAGCAGCAACATGTAGAGATTCTGAATCAAAAACAAGTTAAAATACAACAGCAACAAGTTCAAGAGCAGCCACAAGTAAAACAGCAGCAACAACAAACAATAACTCAACAGCAACATGTTCCAGAGCAGCCAGAAATAGCTGCCAAAGTCATAGTTCATTCTATAAAGCAAGAGGAAGACAAAGAAACGCACAAACGGCAGCAACATGAAGAGATTTCGAATCAAAAACATGTTAAAATACAACAGCAACATGTCCCGCAGCAACAGCAACAGGTTCCAGAGCAGCCAGCAAAATCTGCCGAAGTCATAGTTCATTCTGTAAGGCGGGAAGAAGACAAAGAAACTTACGAACAGCAGCAACATGAAGAGATTTTGAATCAAAAACAAGTTAAAATACAACCGCAACAAGTAACACAACAGCAACATGTTCCCCTAGAACAGCAACATGTTTCAGAGCAGGAAGGAGCAGCTGCCAAAGTCATAGTTCATTCTATAAAGCGAGAGGAAGACAAAGAGACGCACAAACGGCAGCAACATGAAGAGATTTTGAATCAAAAACAAGCTTAAAATACAGCAGCAACAAGTCCCCCAGCAACATAAAGAGCTGCACCATCAAAACCAAGCTACAACCCAGCAGCAACAGCTTCCCCAGCATTCTATAAAGCGAGAGGAAGACATAGAGACTCACGAACAGCAGCAACATGAAGAGATTTTGAATCAAAAACAAGCTAAAATACAACAGCAACAAATAACACAACAGCAGCATATACCGCAACAAGAGCAACATGTTCCCCAACAACAGCCACATGTTTCAGAGCAGCAAAAAGCAGCTGCCAAAGTCATAGTTCATTCTATAAAGCGAGAGGAAGACATAGAGACTCACGAACAGCAGCAACATGAAGAGATTCTGAATCAAAAACAAGCTAAAATACAACAGCAACAAATAACACAACAGCAACATGTTCCCCAACAACAGCCACATGTTTCAGAGCAGCAAAAAGCAGCTGCCAAAGTCATAGTTCATTCTATAAAGCAAGAGGAAGACATAGAGACTCACGAACAGCAGCAACATGAAGAGATTCTTGATCAAAAACCAGCTAAAATACAGCAGCAACAAGTCCCCCACAACAGCAACATGTTCCCCAACAACAGCCACATGTTTCAGAGCAGCAAAAACAGCTGCCAAAGCAGTTCATTCTATAAAGCAAGAGGAAGACATAGAGACTCACGAACAGCAGCAACATGAAGAGATTCTTGAGTCAAAAACCAGCTAAAATACAGCAGCAACAAGTAACACAACAGCAACATGTTCCCCAACAACAGCCACATGTTTCAGAGCAGCAAAAAGCAGCTGCCAAAGTCATAGTTCATTCTATAAAGCGAGAGGAAGACAAAGAGACACAGCCACAGCAGCAACATGAAGAGATTCTTAGTCAAAAACCAGCTAAAATACAGCAGCAACAAGTCCCTCAGCCACAGCAGCAACAAGTCCCTCAGCCACAGCAGCAACAAGTCCCTCAGCCACAGCAGCAACAAGTCCCTCAGCCACAGCAGCAACATAAAGAGCTGCTCCATCAAAACCAAGCTACAACCCAGCAGCAACAGCTTCCCCAGCAGCAAATCCCCCAGCAATCGCCGATTCTCCTTCAAAAACTAGCTAAAATACAGCAGCAACAAGTCCCCCAGCAACATCAGCAACATGAGATGCTCCATCAAAAACAAGCTACATCCCAGCAGCAACAGCTTCCCCAGCCGCAATCCGCAATCGCCACCTTTGCAGCGCAGCACCAAAGTAATTATCCATAAAATCCGCCTTGAAACCCAAGAGGAAGCCCACGAGCGCAAAGGTAAGCCCACCATTGAGGAGATAAGCAGCACCACAGCAACAGCACTGCCCAGCACAACAACAGCAACAACACTCTCACCACCTCCACGTTATCTGGTGGAATCTCCCTCACCCAAGAATGTCACCAATGCACAATTTACCAAATTCGCACGTGATGTACAAATTCAAGAGCTGGAGCTGACCAACAGTGATTGCAGTTCGGGTGAATTTAATGTTTGGCCCTCACCGCTAGTAAGCGAGGCTGATTCCGAAACGGAGGGCATACCCACACCTACGCAAACTTCTTCAACAGATTTGCCGTCCATTAGCCGTGCCGAGCAACAAGAGCAGCTACGTCAGAAACGCGCCCAGAAACGAAATGCTCTCGAGACGCACTTTCTGCCGCAGCTGCTAAGTCCACGCTATCTGGACAGCATACTGGAGGAGAACAGCAGCGAAGCGGTGGGTGAGCAAAATAATTTTAAAACAAATCGCTTAAATTTGAAGGGGAATGAAATGTATCCCAAAAGTCAATTGGATTTCAGTAGAAGACACAACAAGCGTAGAGAGGAGCCGGTGGCTTTGAAGCTAGAAACTAAGCTAATGGAAGAGCCTACGGATTTGGAAAGTTGTACCCGCTTGCAAAGTGCTTTGTCACCACAGTCCGAGGATGCGGAAATGGTTTATTTAAGTTCATCTAATTCAAGCAGCATGTCGGATTTGATGGAACTGGAGCTGGAAGAGGCAAAAGCCTTAACCGAAAGAACGCTGGTCGATTTGGAAACAGATGCCAGCAAATTGATATGTAATCCCGATGAGGAAATGAGCAGCACCACCACCACAGAGCCGGCTACGTCATCAAATGAAGAGACCGAAGTGGAAACAGAAGGCGAGAGAGAGAGCACACCTGTTAACCAAGACAAAACATCGACGCCCACGCCCAGAGAGGAAGATGTTGCTGCCAATGCTAGACAGACGAACGAAATTCGCGGCAGTTTCGATACAGCGTACAAGCTGACGGCCACGCGTGAGGAATTCATACGGAATATGGACAAAGTGCGCGAATTAATTGAAATGACGCGACGCGAAGAAAATGCTACGGAGCAAATGACAGGTTCGACCCCCCCAAGCCAACTAACACCGCTTAAACTAAACCGTCAAGATTCAGGGGATTCGCATGGATCAGATAGCACACAACACAGTCAATGCACGGCCATTAATTTGGCCTCACCCACCAACCCAACACCACAGTCCCCCCTACCACCACCTGTGCCACCACCACCCAGAAATATTTCAGTTGCAGAAGCCGAAACGGAGGATCCCATTAAAAAGCTGCGTTTATTGTGCACCGAAACCTTGGCCTCTTTACCCTATGGAGAACAAATGCTAGAGGAGCTAGCTCAAGTGGCACAAAATATCAACAAAATGCCTTACCCCAGGCCAGAATTGCCGCATATACAAGAGTTGCAGTTGACTACAGAAGGAAGAGCCTCAGCTAATGCCTGGCTGGGAGTACCCACACAAACTGATCCTCAAGTTTTAGTATGCCTGTCGCCTAATCAACGTTTAGTAATGGAAAAGCCTCAGCCTAAACAAGCTGAACAGCTTTTGAATGATCATCAAAAGTTTATAGAACGTAGTGGTTATTATGAGCTAAGCCAAAATCAAGTGAAGAAACTGGAACAGGAGCAACAACAGCAACAGCAACAGCAAATACTCAAGAATGTGGCCAAAATGCGCGAATTGCGCAAGAGTCTAACGCCCACACCACCCCCAGTGCCGGTAAAGAGTGCCGAAACAGCGGCCAAGGCAAACGTTAAGAGAGATGACGTAACTAAATCAGAGGCCACAGAAAATAAATCCAATGAACAAACCCAACAGATTATTAGTAAAAGAATGACCAGCCAGAGAACAACAAGTTCCGAGAAATTCCCCTTTAACAAGGAGAACGAACTGAAGCAGATGTTTCCCTTGGAACGGACATTTTTGCGGAGCAACGTAAACGATTTTCCAACATAGAAAATGGCAGCATTAGCCACACGAAAGGAGATCAAACCAAACGCTATTCCAACATAGAAACCAAATCTTTCGAATCCCAAAAGTTAACCGAGAATGGTCAGGTGATTTATGACAATTTAAAATCAAGTCATGAGAAAAAAGAAGAGGGTAAACGAGAGTCATCAGCCACACCACCACCACCACCCATACCGCCGCCACCCATGATGTCACAGACAAAATTAAAGACAACGCAAACGGATTTTAACAAAAATAGCCAAGTGAACACCAGCAACACTTATGAGGAATTTCGGCAGCGTGCCAAGGTGGCCTTGGATGCTTTGGGTACCAAACCTAGCCTTGGTTTGGATCAAGAAAAACTGTTCAAGGATTTTGATCAATTGTCACAGCAATTGTCTACAGAGCTGAAATCAACACGTGAACGTAGGGAAAAGTCGGCTTCTTTGTACGATCTCAGTGGTTTTGGAGGACAGACAGAGGAGCTAAAGCAACAGCGTCAGGCTCATCTAAAAGAGCTAGAGCGTGAAATAGAACGTTCAGCCAAGTCACGTCAAGAGCGTTTGTCCTCGGTGCCACGTCAAAGCTTGGATATACCCATTGAGTTAGAAACACGTTCAAAACGTTCAGAATCCTTGTGTAATTTAAATGATTTAAAACCACGTCCTCATACCTCTCAAGGTAGCTACTACACAGAGCAAGATGATTGGTCTAAATATGCCTCAGATTTGGGCTACTCGGAGAACATAGCCCGTCCTTTTGCCAAGGAGGTGGAGATTTGTTATCAACGTCAAAATCCAGGCATACGTGCTCCTAGACTTTCCGCCAGCACCAATGATTTGACTAATAGCAGTCAACCTACCTTTGATAGCTTTAATGCTTTTGGAGCCAGACGTACTCAGGCTCCTATGCTTAACCAGGCAGCTCCAACTCAGCAACAGCAACGTCCTTACTATGGCAGCTGTTATTCCCTGATTGAACGTAATCCACATCCCACTTATATCAGCACCACTTCCAGAAGAGCTGCTCCTCCACCCGCCTATGATCGTCAGCAAAGACGTAGCTCTCTACCCCGTGAGTTACATGAACAGCAGCTCAACTATATTCTAACCAAGGAGAATGAACTTAAACTAGAAGTGGAACGTTTACAGCAGGAACGTCGTCGTTTGTTAGAGGAAATGCAAAGGGCTCCTGTTGTGCCCCCACCCCAGCGTAGAGAAAGCTATCGTTCTGCTTATAAGCTGCCCACTCTTAGCGAAGATGAAGTCTTTCGTCAACAAATGGCTGAGGAATGGATGCACAAAGTGGCTGAACGTGAGGAAAGACGTCAACATAAAATCATTAAAATATCCAAAATTGAACAGGAGCAACCACCAGCGGGTGTGGATCAAGCCAACATTAGCGATGAGTTTCTACATCGGGTTAAGGAGCGTCGCCACAAGCTAGATATGCCCGCAGACAGTGACTGGGAAAGTGGTGCCGAGTCTCAGCCGCAGCCTCCCCCATTTACTGCCACCGATTCAGATGTAGAGGCTGCCCCCGTGCTTATCCTAGAGGGTCAAAAGGAGGCCAATTTGCTACAATTGCCGCGACATTTGCGTGAATTTGCCAAATTCTCCTCTAATGAGCAGCTACCTGATGGAGCCCTTCAGCAATGTCAAGAGGAAAAGCAAAGACTCGAAGATGTTACAGATAACTCTCATAGTAGTGCCACCAAGAAGACCAGCATAGTGAAGACCTATAAGGTGTCGCGTTTGCCGCCTTCTGTGCAGGGTGAGTTAGCCTCTGGCTATGCAGGTGCTGGGCATCATCCTTATCGTAAACGGCTAGTTAGTCATAATGTTCCTTTTGGTACAGCAACGGCAGCTTCTGTAACTACTACTTCTAGTACCTGTCCCAGCGCCTCCTCCTCGCCTGATTTTGAAACTGACACTGGTTGTGGTTCCTCCTTAGCTTCCTCTTCTCCCACTCCCACTCCCACTCCTTCTTCTATTTCCTCACCCAAACCCAGTTTAGCTGGTAGCATTTTGGGCTCAGCCTTGCTAGTGGGTTTATCCTTGTTGACTGCCTGGCACAAGCTAAGCTAATTCTCATCTGGTGTTTGAATCATTTATTTATTACACCCTCACCTTTTCACTGTGTGTGCTCTCTCTCTCCATATCTTTTCTTGTGGATTGTTCATTATTTACTCCTACTATTCCACACAGCCAATGATGACTCCAAGTTCAACAGCCACAACACAACTCCACCCACCGACTTTAATGGAAACTTTAATGAGCTCTTTGCCCGCTCACCTTTTCGTTCCAAAATTTTGGAAGAATTTGACAAATATTGGCAACATTTCGAGCACTCAACCACAAACAGTTTTTAAATCCAAATGCGCTTAAGCCTCCGCCCCTCTCCCCCCAATTCAACTACCTGCCGCATGCAGCTCACTCAACACTTGTGTGAAATCGATTGTAAAAATAAATTGTTTGATTAAAATATCAAAAAAAATTTGTTGTTTAATGTTTAATAAACGAATTTGATTAACAAACAAACTGTATTTTTGGTTTATTCTTTATTTTGCATGCAATTTTCCTCTATTTTCTAGCAGCATTTGTCTTTGAGAGAGACTTTGTTTTGCTTGTGTCGAAACTAACCCCGTGTTTGTCCTACAAAAATGTATAATATATTTATATCATTAATCCAACCATCATTAGCTTAGTAATTAGTATAACTGCTTCGCCTCTACGCTCAAATGTCTCTTTTTAAAGCTCAAACTCAACCCCCTTTTGTCTGAATTGCTCTACTTAAACCAATTGAGTCTTCCTTGGCGGCTTATCTGCCTGCTTAAGAAACATTGCAAAAAAAGCAATGTGCGATTAAGCGGAAATTTTAATTAATTCCATTCAATTGCATGGAAACAAAGTGCAGCCCCCAATGAACAGACAGTTCGTTTGTTCCAATGACAAAATCGCAGAAAATAAACTAGGTGGGGGCAGTGGCGTAGGGAAAAGGGGGGGGCGCCCCTAACTCGAATAAGGTCAACAAAATTTTATCTGAAATTAATATATTTTCCCTGTGTAAACACAAGTTTTTAGTGACCAAGGAGGAATTTTATAAGAAGTGAATGGTAAACATCATTGACATTAAGTAAGAATAGCATAGGTAGGGCTAAAATACAGTTTCAGAAGCGATTAAAATAAAATAGTAACCAAGGAGGACAGCAAAAACACAAACTGGCAATGACTTTTAATTGAAAATGATCAGAGGGGCTTTAAAAAAAAGTATTAAGTAGAGGAAACCAGAAAAATCAAACAGAAATGAAGAATGACAACAAAAAGTAACCAGGGATGACAGCAATACATAAAATATTATACAATTGTAAAGCAAGCAAGTCACAAAAATTATAAAAATTAAAGCGTTGGCAGCAAAACAGAATCATTGAAACTATGAAAATAGAAACCAGGAAGCTTATTTCATGCTCATTTTAACAAGAAAAAGTAACCAGGGACAACAGAAAAAAAACAACAGTTTTTTTAGGTTAGGTTGTTTGCAGGTTTTTAGTTAAAATATAACATACTCATTTTAATTAAACGCAAAATTTGCATTTGATAATCATAACGATATCTTTAAGACTGTGTTATTCAATGAAGATATTTCCATTTGATAGATTGTATCTCAAAACAGCAGGAGATATAATAGAGTTAGAAGAATGTTAGTTAGGAATTTTAGTTACGATTTAATAATAATAAATCTATCAGTAAACTTTCATCGATCAAGTCTGATAAATCTAGATATAAGTGTGGGAAATGCTTGCTTAAAAGTGGCTGGAATGCTTCTAGTCTAAATGCAACAAGCTGAAAAACAATAATTTCCTAGTAATGGAAAATTACTCCTTATATTTCCAACTCGTCTTTACTTATCGGGTTCAAAGAATTATCCGTTATGTTTTCATTAACGATTTAGATCTTCTTGTTTATTAATGTTAAATTAAAATTTTGCTTTCTTCTTCTTATAACAAGTTTGGTTTCCGGTAGAGGTAACAAAATCAAGCCTGTTCCAATTTTGATAGATGGTTCATACTTTCAGAGAGATATTTAGTAATTTAGATTATTCATCCATTTGACAAAGGAGTGGTTAAAATTGGATGAACCGATCTTCATGAGTGATAAAGAAAACAAACAATTTTGATCTATACAAACTTGGGAGTAGTGTTTTTGATTTTACTGAGTTTGATTGGTCCGAAATATATCTTTACCATATTTTTCGTGATCAGTTGGGCACGTAGTTGCTTCCCCAAATCATGTGCTGCGATTTGGCTCAGATAATAATCAATTGGTAACTCAATGTCTAGTTGAATGATCCGTACCGAACCATTTTTTTTTCGGTTTTTGGTTCGGTTCAGCATTTTTATAAACACATTATGAGCGCAACAAGCGGTCTCGGTTTAAAAACCGGTTCGTTCAGAACTGGTTTGCATCCCGTATTTCAATGCTAATTTTTTAAAGAAAAAGTAACCAAGGACGACAGCAATAGAGAAAACATAGTTGAAAGTTAGAGAAAAAAATAGAAATCTTAAAAAAGTTAAAATGTACAATTAATAACCACGGCTGACAGCTTGAGACTAAATATTATGTAAGCCCAGATAGAAGCGGAAGAGCCTACTTAAACAAGAAATGGAATGAAATACACTAGAGAAGAACAATATAAAAAAGAAGTGATTGGCCTGTTGGGGGGGGTGATAACCAATTTTACATTTTACAATATAATAAGAGAACAGAAGTGACCAGATTACAAAAAAAATTAAAAAAAACTCTATTAAAGGATAAAAAAGCAACCAAGGCAGGTAGTTTAAAAATATAACTGGTAGTAAAAAATAAACACGTAAATGTGGTTCATACATTAAAATTAATAAAAATTAACTACCAGGGTTGACAGCTGATGGTCAAATGACATTATAAATGATAAAGATGGCTTAAGTTAACAGGGATGACAGCAGAAGAGGAAAACAAAACCGGAGAGCACTTTGAGAAGGCTTTGAAAAACACTAAACACTTTGATGTGGTCTTAGCATGAATAGAAATAAAAAGGTGACCAGGGAGGAAAGTAAATAAGAAAAAATCATTGAAAAAATAAAATAATGAAAAATTAAATTACCAGGGATGACAGCTGAGGCACAAATGACTTTATAAATATGATTTAAGTGGCTAAAGTGACCAAGGATGACAGCGGAAGAGATAATTCTATGAAAAAAGATCTGAGAGCACTTTAGAAGCTTTATAACAAAATCACGAAAAAGTGACCAGCGAAGTCAGGCGAAAATAAAATATAATATCATTGAAACTGAACTATAGGTGAGGAAGGAGCATATTTTGATGTATTTAATAACAGAAAAGTTACTGCCAGCTGTGGCGGATAATACCACTTAAATTGGGATACAATTGTATTTAAGCTAATTTTGATATAAGAACGGTGACCAGAGATGACAGCGGTTGAGCAAAAAAGACGTGAGGGGGGCACCAGAAAAGTACCAAGCATTTTTTTCAACTTGTCTGTTTATTATCCGATCTTGATGAAAATTTCAGGGAGTCTGATCTATTTTAAAAATTGTGGGAGCTATTGAACATTTTTATTGTGCAAAAATTTGAAACAAAGTTGATCTGCGTGCAGACAATAGCTCTTCTAGTCTCTGAGATCTATGTGTTCATAGAGACAGATGGACAGACGGCCAGATCGACTCGACTGTTGATGCTGATCAAGAATATATACTTTATATGGTCGGAAATAATTCCTTCTGCCTGTTACTGTACATTTGCACACAATTTAGTATACCTTTTACTCTACGAATTTTGAAAAATCAGAAAGTGACAAGAGATGTCCCTTTTACAGATAAAAGTAAGCGACAGCAGTAAGCAAATCAAAATCACAAGCTCTTTCAGTAGACATCACAATAGCAATCTTTTAAAAGAAGAAAACTCAAAGGGAGTTGAAATTCCAAATAACTTCTTAGTAAGTACCGTTTATTCACGTTTAGTCACTGTTAAGTCACTTTCTAGTCATGTTAAGTCACTGTTGAGTCACTGTTTTGGCGCTGTTAAGTCACTGTTATGTAATCATGTTCACTGTTAAGTAACTGTTTAGTCACTGTTCAGTGTCTGTTTAGTCACTGTTCAGTCACTGTTAAGTCACTGTTGAGTAACTTTTCAGTCACTGTTTAGTCACTGTAAAGTCTCTGTTTAGTCACAGTTTAGGCGCTGTTAAATCACTGTTTAGTCACTGTTAAGTAACTGTTCAGTCACTGTTAAGTAACTATTCAGTCACTGTTTAGTTCCTTTTAGACACTGTTTATTCACTGTTTTGACGCTGTTAAGTCACTGTTAAGTAATAGTTCAGTCACTGTTTAGTCACTGTTAAGTCACTAATCCCCTCTTTCCCACCTCCTTCACAGCGTCAAGTGACGCTGAATTCAAATTTTACTCCTACGTACCGAAATTAAAGATGTTTCACATCAAAAACGGCGTGGAAAAGAAAACCACAGAATACTTAAGGCAGACGAAGAACAAATTTGAGTTAAACTAAGAGAAACAAGACTAGAATGCACTTTTGATTCCCTTATAATGAAGATTAGTTAAAAACGAATGACAGCTGAGAAGACAATATCACCACAAATAAGAGAGAAGTGACCAGGGAATAATTTTAAGAGGTGTTAGAGTATAACGAGGAACCAGTCATAAGAAACGAAGACCCATTTTAATGGAGGAAAAAAGGAAAATAGCTCAAGGATAACAGGTGCAGAACAAATAGGGTCCATATATATAATTAAAAGAACAAATAAAGCTTGCTTACCCTTATTGCCCTTAAACATTTATATTGATTTTTTGAGCATAAACAAGTAGAACCACAAAAAAGTGACCAGGGAGACAGCGGAATAGTCAATTTTATCAGGTAGCAGCAATAGGCTAGCATATTGTGTGGCATCGTAGCGAAAAATAAGCGTGTAGTTGATTTTGATTGATAAGACTAGGCAACAAGGTCCAGTATTTTTTGTTGTGTGTGTAATTTTTCTCCTAGGCATGATTTTTATGTGCTGAAAATGAATCTATTTTCAGAAATGGTCCCTCCACGTCGAGATTTATAGATTAAAACAGGCTAGTAATTTGAATAGAATTTCAATGAAATTCAACAAAACCCATTGCATACTTTGGGGCAGCAACAATATATTGTTTTTTTGTGAACTCGTATACAATTACTTAAAATGGTATATCTTCATTGAAAAAAAATCGTAGAATTGTTTGGGATAGTTTATTTCAAAGTTAAGGAGTAGTACTTTTCGAATATATCAAAGAGAGTCAAAACAAAAGTATAGGTTCCCCACAAAACGCGTCTAAAATAGAGTCAAAGAGCCATTTTTTCAACTTCAAGCTTTAATAACTAAAAATCTCAACGTGATGGACCATTTTTTCACACGAAAATCATCTAGAATCACCACCAACCCTTCAATATACTGGAAAAAGTCTAATTTCTTGCCTTGTGTAATTATCAACTATCGCATTATCATGCGGAAACAGCAAGGATTAAACAGGAACCTCAAAAGTAGGCAAGCAATAATGTTTACAACTTTAAGGGCCGACTTCTCTTCTTCAAGGATAAACTTACAATTTACTCAGTTATTCGTAGAAAATGTAAAATCGAATCAATTTGATCAACATAAGGAACTAAAATTTATCGCCCCCCTTCAAAAACATTCCACTGTACGCCACTGCTTCTGTTAGAGAGCACGACAATTGAGCGGAGAGTGGTAGCACCCCGTGCATGAACAGACAGCAAAATAAAAAAAAAACCACTAACCTTATGCCATAACTTAGCAATTAGCCAGCAAACAGCTCATCTGCCTGCGACAACAGCAACAACCACAGCATCGACGATGAATGTGAAGCTGCGACCACGTCCACAGAAGCAGACACGCTTTCTTCTCAACCAGCAGCAATTAAAACAACAGCAACAGAGGCGCAGCTGGTCCGAGAGTGATCTGCTCAAGGAAATAGACAATGAACTGCAGCTGGCCAAGGGTTTTCTCTATGCCAATGGTGTGTTTTTAAGTTCTTCTGCACCTCCCACCTTCTCCCTGTCCAAGTGTGAAACCTCTAACTGTCTAACATAATGTGAGATGAGTGCAGCTGCCTCTACACATATAATCTGTTTATATTTATAACTCATTTGTATTTGCACCTGCTTTCAGGCCGAGCCGAAAAGTATGCTACACTTTTTGGCTGCAACTCGTTCAGAAACAAAATTGTGTATACGACCTGAGCAACCATGAGAGCCTTTTGGTCAGCGAACATAAACTTATCTTTATCTGTAGATATATATATATAAATTTATGGCCCACTTTGGCAGAGATTTCTTCCACTCTCCCTCTCTCTCTCTCTCTCACTCTCTTTGGCTTCCTCCTGTCTCTGTTTACGAAAGCATAATTTTTTGTTTATACTGAGGGGCGCAAAGAAATAAATTTTTTTTCAACAAATTTGTTGTTTTGCGCTCACACAACAAATTGAGTTTCTCGATTTCTCGTTTAAAATACATTTTTAAAAAAGAAAATTCAAGCAACTTGCCTGAAATTTTCGTAGTCGTTGTCGTGTTAAAGTCGTGTGCGCAACGCCGAGGCGCGTGAAGACGAAAAAATTATAAAAGCCAACAGATATTTCCACTTCCACCTACATCTACGAGCTGAAAAGAAAAGCAGAAAATGGGGCAGGGTTAGTCGAGCGTTTTTTGTGCCGCTTTTTAAGTGGTTGTCTGGTACTTCCCGGTAACCAAAGTGAACAAAATTGAACAAATCATATTTACAGAGCACACACCAGGCACGGCCATGTTTGCACCCAAATTTAAAGCACGCGCGCCCACAGGCTCAGGTAAAATTGATGACAAATGCAACCAAATTCAAAAAAAGAAAGAATGAATGTGTAAGACATGACGTTTTCAAATGGGGAAAGAGCTTGACGAATTCTTTGAACTGAATTGAGTGTAATTAATGTCCTTGGTCCCCTTACACACCCCATTTGCTGCTGCTTACCTGCTAACTTATTCCATATGGCAAAATTTATTGGCATTTATTTATAGCCGATTTTGCTGTTGTTGTTCCACCTCATCTTGATGATCTTTCAGTTTATTTAAAATATTTCAAATTAGTTCATACTACAAGTATTAATTGAGCCAAATTTTCCACATGATTTAGACAAACAATTCCCCAAAAACACACACAGCACGCTGGAGCTGTGGAGAATTGCTAAATTTATCAAATGACGTACAATAGAAATATTTTTACAATATTTGCAAGATTTTTAATACAGCTTGTTCGGACGCCCACATAGATTTGTGTGTGTTTTTACAGTCCTCCCATAAATGAAAATGGAAAATGGTAATGGAAGCTTCTTGTTTATAGTACTTTGCCATGTCAGCGTTTCCAAATTTGACGGTCGCACCTTCTGGCGCTTTCAACTAATCCATCATCCATGCAGGCATTTGATTGGCGTCATGATAGCAACACACAACTGTTTATCATACGAATCTCCTGGTATTATGATATAAGTTGTATATAATCTGATGTAGGCAGCATTGGCAGCGTCGTCGGCGGCGCTTGTATGTATTTATATTTAAAGCATTAATTTGTATGTTGTTATTTTTAAACTTGGGCAAGCGTTTTTTTACTTTTTCTCGCCTCTGAACAGAACAAAAAAATATCAATTTGGCGACTTTTAGCGACTGGAAGTAATTTATAGTTGAACTTGAACAAAGTTGATCGAATGAGAACGGTTGAAAATTAAGGATTATATTTAACTTATGACGTGGCGGTGGGGGATTAGGAATTTCATGAATGATTAAAAAGATTTAAGATTTGATTTAAGATGGTGGCAAATTGTGGGTTTTTCTCTGATATTGAGATTAATTTTTTGAATTTTCTTGCAAGTTCTTGGATGCTTTCATTGTAATTCAGAGAAAGCTAACAAAGGTTATAAAGAATCAAGTCTAGTTTTAGAGCAGGAGTTCCCACACAAGGCTTATGGCAGTACAAACTATACATACGAAGAAAATCATTTGTAAACCCACAACTTCAAGCACAACGGACAATAACAAATTGGAAATAAATCGGAATGTGTGTATTCGTGTGCCCTTAATTCGTGTGTACTAAAAAGATTCTTTAAATTTTGGGAAAAAAACCTAGTTATCACAGGGATAATCTGATTCGTATCGTAGTTCCTTAAATTTTGACATGACATTTTGTATTCTTTATATGCGTCCGTTTTAGCTTTCGACGTGTGCCACTGCGTGAGTCATGTGCCACACTGAACCGCGTGCACGTCTAGTACACTCGATGTATGCCTTCCGTCGATCACAACGTGATCAATCTGATTTCGTGTTCGTTGATCAGGGGACTTCCAGGTCGCCTTATGAATGTCTCTATATTCAAATCTGGTACTACTTATGACCATGTTCCTGCCCGCAGCGAGGTCTATTAGCCTCTCTCCGTTACCGGAGGTTGCTTCATGAAGGCTAAATCGGCCGACTCTCGAAGCAAAAACTCCTTCACTCGCCATTTTCACGTTAAAATCGCCTAGCACGATCTTTATGTCGTGATTGGGGCAGCGCTCGTACAGTTGTTCCAGGCGCTCATAGAATTCGTCTTTTATCGGGTCTATCTTGTCTTCAGTTGGCGCGTGAGCACAGATCAGACTAATATTATAAGCCGATAACGGGATGCACACACACTCAAAGCCTTAGTGTTTTTTGGCGTTTTCTGCTGATGTCGGATTTTGCTACAAGCCTGCCTTTGGGATTCCCAAACAGTCATAGCAATTCTGTCATGAGGTAACTTTTGCCAACACACTAACGACAGGCGCAGACAGCTGAAGATTGAATTGGTATTCATGAACCCACTGCACCACTAAGCGAACGTCAAGCGAGAGTATCGTAAAATTATCGCATTCGAGCTCCAAAGTGATACGTCAGGCGAAAGTGTCGTCAAATTATCGCTTTCGAGCTTGAATGTGATATGTGAATAGGGAGAAAAATGATATTGACGAAGAACGAACCCTTATATTACACCGTGTTCAGCAGCATAAATCGATGACAAAATATCGATTATTTTTGTTAGATTGTGCTGGTGAACGGGCATGATGGGCAATCATGTTTGCTATTTTTCGTGATTGTGTTAGATGTGAATCTTACAAAGAAATAGTTTGTTAGAATTGCTTGTTTATGATTTGTTATCGATAGCACAAAGCTGTCAGAATAAACAAACAAGCAATTTAGGGAAGGCAAATGCAAAATGAATGTGAAAACCTCTTTGTTTTTAATCAATGAAATGGCAGAGGACGTTGTTTCGCCAGTAGCTCACGGAAATTCGTGCAATGCTCTAAAAGGCTCTACGGGTTATTGCGGAGGAGGAGGGGAATCGAAAAGGCCGCAGGGGCGTACGCGTAGTAACCACCTCACCTAGAGACAGGGACACCTCAACTGAGTTTGTCAAGGCACTACCATTCAGCTCCTTCCAGAGAAGAGCTTGATAGGGATGCCCATATTCTCATACGAGATAATCACAAGGAATGAAACCCGGCGCCTGGTTACGGAACGATGGAATTACCTTCCTCGTTTAACCTGAAAGGGAAAACATCTTACTTCTGGTCTGGGCCATAACGGGTCACTGCCTTATTAGCAGGCATGCAGCGGGCTTGGGCGTCGCTCACAGCGATTTCTTTAGAAGAACAGGAGGAGACATTTCTTCATCATCATTTGCCATTGCCCAGCTCTAAGTAGAAGGAAACTCAAATCTTTTGGTCACACTACTACTAGTTGGGACTGTACAAAAATATAGAATGAACAAATTTAAGGATTATTTCATGATGTCCCGTGCATCGTTAAGGACTCATAGCTAGAGATGGGCTCGCGACGGGATTTCAGCGGGAATCCCAGTAGGGGATCAGGCGCGACTATATTGATTTAAAATTTGTTGGTCGGGATCGGGACGGGACGGGTACGAATTGTCCTTAATCGCCCATCTCTGCTCTTATTCAGACCCTTCTTTGCGTGGATTGGAGTCCTTTTTAATGGTAAATGTATGTTTCGACAAAGGAAAAAGATTTGGCCATCGGATATTCCATTATATGTGCACATTCTCGCCGTGGCCGGGCGTACAACAAACATAAAATGGCTAACAAAGTCTTAAGAAAAATTCAAGGGGAATTCTAGGAGCAGTTGGTGCTAGTGACGACGGTCATAAATATTTAGTAGTCAGTTCTTAATTATATTAAGCTGTTTGTTGTCAAAAATTCAAACCTTCCGCCAACAAAAATATATCGATAACTTTGTTGCCTAAATATTCTATCAAACTCGTTCACCAGCAGACTAACACTTTTTTTTGATTGATGATTTTTGTTAGATGATTGGTGTTCCGCCCGATGTTCCAGACCTTTTATAAATATTAAGTAATCAAGTTTATTTATCGATTTTCTCAAGGAAAGGTAAAGATCGATACTTAAGTTAAGCGCATAAAAGACCAGTTTGAAGCAATGAATATTTTTTGTTTCAACACAATTTTGTCGAGTTTTAATCAAAATTGGATGAATGTATCGTATAGGGGTCATGGACAAAGTAGTGGCGCCATCTATTTCTGAGTTTGAGAATCATAATATGTTAGCTTCATCAAAAACGAAGTGAGCTTTCCTCTATTTTTTCTTAGTGCTCTGTTTGGGTTTCTTTTGGTTGATCTACTTTGTAATTGGGTGTGTTTGGTTTTTGGATAGACGATTTTTTCAGTTTGCCCACTAAAACAAACATGTTTTCGAATGCCTCCCGTTCCGGCATAACTTCATAAACTCTTCGCAAGTTTCCTCTATTTTGCCATCAATTGATCCCGAGCAATCTTTTCCCGCTCAAGTAAGCATCGTTTTATTTGGGCAATTTCAGAGAACAATCAGCCTTACAACTTTGAACGAATAGACGTGTTGACGATTAGCGGAATGAATTTAAGCAAGTACCTATAATCCCTAAGTTTCTAATAACGATTATTTAACTATGAACTTACAACAAATTAGAAAGTAGGTTCAAACAAGATGAAACAGCCAGAGAAATCTAGCACGAATCGGCTTCAATTCAGATTTTTGTTTTTCTTGATTTTTTTAAAGTAGAAAACTGCTCGAATTCGAGAAGATAATTGATCTCGACTTTGATCTTTCGTGCGTTATGGACCAAAAAATCGATAAACCAACGCCGCGTGCCGTTTGTTTAGAGGTGAAAGGTACTTTCTTGGGTAATTAAGACCAGAAACACGATCCGAAGTCATAAAATCTACTTTGATAGTTTCGAGGTGAGATGGTTCAATTACAAAAAGTCATATTCACGGTGTATTAAATTCTCCAGTACTACTTTTTCCACGGGTTATATAATTACGGACTATTTTGACCTTTTCTTAAAATTTTCATAACTTTCGAAATAAAATATTTAGTTCTGTTTGAAAATTAATCTTTTGTAAGGTATGTTTGTATCGACGCGTAAATGGGTTAAGGATTGTCCCACAACCTCGACGTTTTCTAAGCGAATGTCTTGTCCACTCGACCACGGCCCTTGTTGCTTGCTGAGCGGCAAAGTGCCAACTGCTTACATTCTTAAGTATGATTTTGACGCCAGGTCTTGCTTATGCCTGATAACCGAAAGAGCTAAGGCGCCTTCGTGAGTGCGTTCAGTCTTCGAAGTATCGAGTTCAAGTCCTCGAAAGTACATATTTTTTAATGGTATTTCAAAATCAATCACAGCTTAGAAAAAAGTAGGTGGTGTGGTGTTGGTTTTCGTGACTCCGCTCCTCCCATTAGAAAATCTATTCCTTAAATCGACCTTTAATGTTAAACAATATGCTTGATATGAAGCCGACTTAATTTAAAACCAAGAATTTGTCTTTAAAAAATTCATGCTTGATTTCAGTATTTTCCGGCTTGGACCAAGAATATTCAGTTTTACGTCCGTTGACGTAAAACTGCTAGCCCGATTGGCTTAGTTTCTTCTCTGAGTGTATCACCATACTTAATAATTCCAAAACCAAATACGGAAAAGTAATAAATCAGCATTCCAATTGGCAAAAGACAAAATGGTCTGAGCAAAGCCATAAAATATCAAACCGTAATCTCTTTTATATTCTGGGATCACTCAAGTGCTTTACTAAGGAATCACTGATAATATCAATATATCTCTCCCGACTCCCTACACTTCAGACTCCCGCCCTTTTTGTTAGCATCTGCAACTGCTCTAAATAGCCACAGGCACTTCATAAATATTCGACCAAAAAGCATTCGCCCATACATCAGTTCAAGAATGCCTCTTGATTTGAGGGCCAACAATGCCAGCTCCACCCTTTTTCCCCCACACACACAACTTTGATGACTCCGAAACTCCCTGCCAATTCAATGACAAATGATTGCACACGCACACACAGGTTGTTTCATTTCTGTGTGCGTTTTACAAGGCCATCGGGAGGGGGAGGGGGGGGGGTCGTTCCGCTATAGAAAATCTATCCCAAGTTAAAATTAAATGTGCGCTCATTGCAGGTATTTGCCATCATTCCATTGTGCACTCTGTGCTCGTTTTTAGATTCTCTAGTTTGCAAATCAATAAATTTCAAATAAATGCCCAACCAATTTCCAAAGTGACTCGCTAGCTGGCGCGGGCGCTCCTTAAGAGGCACACCCATGTTCAACATATTTACCCTCCCCCCCCCCCTACTCTCTAGAGGCTTTCCAAGCGAATTTTCCGTTTGATTTATTCTAAAGTGTGTATGGAAAGCAGCCGCAGCAGCAGCAGCAGCGGCCGGCAGCTACCGGAAGTGCCAAGCCAAGCCAAGCCAGAAATAACCATCACAATTGTCTCTTTTCATTTGCTGAAGAGTTTTGCTTTTACAAAAACCAAAACAAAACAAATGAAACCATTTTGATTGACTTTTGTGGAACTGTTTCTCTGTATCTCTCTGAATATCCGTTCCATTTCGCATTGCACGCATAATTGGCGTTCCAAAATAAAACCCAACTCTGCTTTTGTCCGCTCGGCTCCTCCTCTGCGCTTGATCGAGCACTGCTCCCACATTTGATTGCCGCGTAATTGATCTGCTATTTAAATCGCTGAGCAGCAGGGGCGACTGGGACTACTACGGGGTACTGGGTACTGGGTACTGGGTGTGTTTAGTCATTTAGCACTCGCTTGTGATTTGGCCTTTTGTTTTTATTTTGTTGCCCATTTGGGCAGCGCTTTCCCAAATAAAAAAGCCGAGTTGGTCTGCTCGACGCTGCCGTGTCACGCAAAATTCAGTCGCTTCGAGCCGCGCGCGGAGTCAGCAACTCAATCAGGGAAACGCTCCCAAATAAAAAACGATCCTCTACGAAAGTGTCCTGTGTGTGTTTTTTGGTCTGAAGTAGGTAACCAAAATCAAAGTCAATGCAACAAAACACGAGTGTGCGAATTTGATTGACATTTGCTGGGATAACTCTTTGATACGATTGTATAATTCAATTAAGTGCTGATTGAATAAAGACGTCAGCACGCCCACATCTATATATTAAATTCGACAGAAAAAGAATGAAATTCAGAGCCAAAGCGAAATACGTGTCAATGTCTAGAAGGCAATGCGCCTAGGGCAGAGGAGGCAGTGCGAGTAATCAAATGGTGGATGTGCGTTTGTTTTTGTTATTTTTTTTTTTTTACAGGTGGCAAATAAATCTGTAGAATGAACGATTTTTGCTGGTCCAAGGCAAAGCTGCAATAGGCAGCGAGGGGGAAGTGAAAATTTTCAGATGTGAAAAGAATATTAAAGTTTTGAAAGCAAGCTACAAAATTGAATGCTCCCAGCTGTTTCTTGAAAATTAACACCTGGGGACAAAATACTTTCAGAAAATGTGTAGAATAGGTCGTTAGCCCACTATAAATAAGCGTGATAAGTGTATTATTATACGAAAAGGCTGCGATTACTGAGTGTTGCATTTGAAATACTGAAGCAAATATAAAGGTTTGAAAAAGTACAAGGACAACAAAGAACACTCTGTTCTTTTCCCAAGAGAAGCTAAAACCTTTTCTTTCGATCTTCCGGGCCGGCAAAAAACACATTCACATTTTGGCATTGCGTGTAGCGGCATTGCTGGCTGTCGGTGTGTCGATTGCGCTGCTGCTAAGCACTTTGTATGCTTAGAAGTTATCGAACCGGCCGCCTTTGGTATATGGATGTATGCCGGTGCGATATATAATATTATAAAAAACTTCTCGATATTTTTCAAAGGTTGAATTATAAAGATAGTTCATGTCATTTATTTATGAAAACAAAATTCGGTCAAATGACCACCACGGCTGACTTGGCAATGTTTTCGGTCGAGCGCACCGGACGAGTACGTACACGGGTTGGTTTATCCACCAACATTCCAGTTTCACGAACTCGCTTCACGAATTGATTCACAAATTGAGTTTTTTTTGTTAAATGTTTTTTTTTAAATTTCGCACAGTTTGAGTCGAGGACTCACCATTTTGGAAATATGTTTTTAATATTTCCCAACTTTCTTTAAGCGAATAGCTACCCATTTCGTAAATGTCAAAGTTTTTACTAAATATTAGTCGCTTTCTGAATGAATTTGACGTTTTTTAAGTCAAATTATGAATAGTTCAAGTTCCAAAAACTAGATGGACCACCCTGTATATGTTACTCAGCGCACCACAACATTTTGATACCAACGAAACCAACAAAATTTGAAAGTTACTTTCACTTAATTGTTTTTGGTTATTTTGTAGCTCTTAATCAGGCCTACAAAATACTTCTTTGGACCAGCCCAAAAAAATAACGTCTTCATGCTAAAAATCAAGAAAATGCAAAAATATCACCTTTTTCCATAGCTTTTTTATGGCTTGATTTTTTGAAAACCTCCATAAGGTGCTGTAATTCCACTTCGGTTTTAAACGTTTGTAAACTCTATGTTCTAAGGTTTAATGGAAGGTGACACTCATATCTACGGTTACTAGATGCCACTTGGATTCAATTCGTCGAAAAACGAAAGTCGATCAAGCCCGACTATAACATACTCTGTACCTGCAGTAGGAGCTGAATGCAGCGCTGCTGCTGCGCTCATCTCTAAGTTTCTTTCTCTCTCTCTTTGTTGAATGAAATAAGGTGTTGGTTTTGGGGTGGGGAAGGGGAAAACAACACTGTTTTGGTCTTTGTAGCTCATGAATTAAGAACGGCTCATCCGATCTTTATCATTTCTTCGACAAATCGATACATAATTCTAATTACTAACTATCTCTAGAAGGTACAAACATTCTATCTACAAAACTGTGGAAGATATGACGGTTTTTCCAAATTTCGGGGGCAGGCGGGGGCGTGGCAAAAATTGAAAATAAACTTGATCTGCCTGCAAGTATAACAAGTTTATGTTCCATACATGTCAAACCTCTACCTCTTACCATCTCTGAGATCTGTTTGTAACGGAGGACAGACGGACATGGCTATATCGACCCGGCTGTTGATGCTGATCAAGAATATATATACTTTACTGTCCGCGTCCAAGACTTTGAGAAATTCTTGTTTTTCCTGTCCTGAAGGGTCCGAAAGGACCCGTTCTAAAAGGACTCAACAAAATTTCTTGGGCTATAGAATTTGCTGGAATTATACGGGCATCTCAAGCCAGAGTTAGGCTTTGCCACCATTATTTAAATCAGGCAGAAGACATTTGTATCGTAATTTTCAGAGGGTAAAGACACATTCAGATTTAACCATGGGATACTTTGCTTAGATGAACCAATAAACCCACTGGATTTAAATCATGTTTCACGGCCGTGCGCTGGCGATTGTTGCTCATTTTGACACTAAATTTGCTTACAAGACCAAATTTTGAAAAAAAGAGAAAAATACTGCCCTTTCGCTGCCAAAATCTTTCTGATGGTACGAAGGGGAAACTAAAGAATGTATAAAAACCTGTTGCTAATGCGATTATCTGTAAGTTTTGCTCACATTAAATACAGAAATTACATAAATATGATGATGGAAAAAATCACGTGGTCTATCGACAGAGAGAAATATTTTGTTACAAAAATGACCAAGATTTTTAAATCAAATAATATACATTTCAAAGAACTATTAATCTAAATTTAAGATTGTTTTGCCTTAATTATTTGTTAGGCTTCGCTCAAATTTTGTCTTTATATAGCGTTCTATTTTGTCAATTATTTCGGAAACCGAAAATCACTTGATCTACACTTTAACACTAGCATTTAAGTCTAAGAGCTATATTATTCCGGTCAAAACGAATTTAAAAATTCGATTTAATCTTGATTCGACAGAATTTAAATCATATGTTAGTCCCTACCAGTCAAGTGGATGCTGAATACATACCTCTACCACATAGTGAATTTCGGGTCTAGCGATATTATATAAAGAATGTGCATTTCAAGGCAGCATTAGCTCTCTTCACATGGTTCCGTTACTTTTCTTTGGCGACTTATGTTTTTATGTGCCTTTTTTTTTGTGAAATTCTAACTTCTTGTTTTTTTTTAAAATACGATCAAAGATTTTCGATATTATAGATGACGCATGTGAAAAAGAAAACGATTGTTTTTGGGAGCTAACATTGAATGCTCAATTTTTGTTTCTCGCTGGATTTACAGGGATACAAATATTGAACCTTTAGCTAGGTACGTTTTCTAAATTAGCTTTCCGGCTGAGAGCAAAATTTACAGATATTATAGAAGACACATGTGACGCACAAAACGATTTTTCTTGGGAGCTAGCATTGGACTCCAAAAAAAGTTTGTAGTTGAGATGCGGTATTTATATATGTAGTGTCTTTGATAGGATCAACATATTTTTAAATCTATCGATATGTTTAGTATGGGCCATAAGATTTATTTTAATTGGATCAGGCTATTTCTTATTTTTTTTGGTTTTTATAAAAGTAAACCCACAACACCCATACACGCTCACAGCACATAACTACCCTCTAGTACGGCCGACCGACGCTATATCAACGTTCCGTCCAAGGTATACTAAACAAGGTAGGCTCACTCGCTCTATCACAACTCCTTATATTTGTGTCAAAGAGAGCGACAGCGAGAGAGTAATATATTTCAATAAAAGCTTATTAAACTTCCAAAGAAAACCCAAAACAACCCCCCGGAGATGCTTCGCTTACAACAGCTGCTTACGACTGAAATTTCAACAAGTTGTCAAGAGAGCGAAAGAGTGAGTAGGCCTTCTGACCTTGGTTCCGTCGATCGATATTGTGTCGTTGACGCACGCTTATTTCCTCCCAATGGGCTCGACTGGCGTATTTTGCAAGGGGATGTCCGCTCAGAAATGACGCAATGCCATGCAGAGTAACTTAAACGACGACTCGCTCCAGTGCGACTTTATCGACACTCGTTCGACCCAATGCCATGCAGAGAACCAAAATAAGCGACGCTCTTTCCGACCCAATGCCATGTATAGTGCGACATCACTCCGACCCAATGCCATGATATAAGCGACGCTCTTTTCAACCCAAGAGATGCTTCTTGTCGACTGTAAAATACAATATAAATATTTCACATTACGTACTCTTCATTATACATTTATTATTAAAATTATTAATTTTATATTAAATCTATTATATAAAACAAAGAACGGCTGGACGGATTTTGAAGATCCTTCTCCTCACAAGTAATGTCCGGCAAATCGAAGTCCACGTAAATCTTGCATTTCATGCGGAAATTCAAAATAAATTTTAATAATTAGTGCGCATTGCAATGGATTCCATTGGCATGTTGTGAAATATTTTGTTGATAGGGTGTCGAGGATTAATATACCTTTATTTCAAATCCTTTCCTATTCTTTGCACACGTTCTCTCATAGAAAAATTAGAGCGTACGCCTCTCTCTCTCTCTCTCCTACTATTTTGACAGGCGTCACGAAATAAAAGAGCAACGCTGGGTTGACGAATATAAACCGACTGACCCTAGCCGTACTAGAGGGTAATTTGTGTGATTCGTTCGCCTCTCACTCACTCTCTTGCTTGCGCTCTTAGCAAAACAGCTTAGTCCGCATCTTTCACGAGCGCTACAGCCGTTTTATTACTCTCAAGTAAACCTTTCAAACACCTCTCGCATCTATACGAATATAATGTTCTATCTATTTGTGTGATTGTGAATTCTAAACATGCGCCAAATGCCATGACTCATCCCGAGCAGAGTTGATAGTCTCGGGTGTTTATGTGTGTGTGTCTCTGTTTGTGGTGACCAAATTTTGAATGGCTGCCAAATGGCGGCTTCCTTGGTCCGCAGTCGTATTAATTATTGCTGTTCTTTGTCGCTATGTTTGTTTGTCAATTTGTCTTTTGCTCGGTTTGTTGACTGCAGCATAAAATTGTTGACAAGTGTAAATGTTGAGGCGCGAATGGGAAACTCAATCTCTGAACTCTCCCCCTGAAAATGTCATGTCACTCCCCTAAGATGTGCCCACACTCAAGTAAATTGACTTTCAACAGGCGTGTGGACACCAAAAAGCCAAACACCACACGGTTCCACACAGGAGCTAGATCTTAGCTCGTCAGCTGCACCCACACCACCGCCGCCACCTTCTCTGCCCGTCTGGACGCCACAACCTTCGCCTGCCTTGAGCGGACGCAAAGAGTTTCGTCCGGTGCGTTTTGAGTCGCCCACCTTGCCACGACGGTACACGGCCCAGCAGCAGCCAGCAGCATCTACCACTCCGCCTTGGTCTTATACCAACGGCAGCGACTGCCCACACCCAGGCTCGGATTACACTGAAACCGATTGCTCGCTGCAGTTTGGCCCCGTGGCGCCCAGTGCCAGCGTTTCGGACAAAATCAAAAGTACTAAACAGTTGTCCCAAGTTCCACTCGTGTTTTGTCTGGCCTAAATTAGGTCCTCTTATTTGCTCCTTGCTAATGTGATTCTCATTTAAAGCATTTGAACGCTCGGCTTCCACCTCGGAGCTGCACAGGCCGTTTGTGCGCCGCCAACTGTCCGATACTAGCCGTCCAGCCTATAGGCCCAATGAAGTCAGTAAGTATAGTGAGAGAGTGAAGAATGAGTCCTAGTTGAATGAAAGTGACCAAAGGCAAGCTCAGGTCGTTGCACCACCCACTGAACGTACATGTAGCCCCTCTCCACCTGTCTAACTAACTTAACTCAATCTACGGTTTCCAGTCTACAAAGTCAAGCACGAGTATATGAGCGAACCGGAAACGGAAAGCGATCGTCCGCGCAAAATGGCACAGTTAGGTCGACGGCAATACGATGGCATCGGTCCGGTGACCAACGATGGAATGCCCATTATACTCAGATCGGTAAAAAAAAAATGAGCAACATTTCGCGTTTAGTTTTGACTTTATATGCAACTCTTGTGTCTCTCCGGTGCAGGAGGTGCAGGAACCGCATCAGCATGAATGGTACAAGCGGCTCTATCAGACCATACATAAGCAGAAGAATGGCGGTAATTTGAAGCATTATTCCCCCCACCACACCCATTTCCCCTTCCCATGTTCCCCCCTAAAAGCCCTCTCTAATGCTTGGACTTCTCATTGAATTTCTAAATCATTCTCAAAATTTCTCTCCTACGCCATTTGCTTTTGTCTCAGATGATTTCGTGATACGCTACAAGTGTCCCAGAGGTGATTCTTTTCAAATACAAACTACTAAGCAGTAGATCTAGACCTAGTCCTCTCATAACTTGCCTTGGCTTTTGCTTGTGCCTTCTTTAGCTTGGTGCTTTCTTTAGACAAATCGCCACCAAGTGGAGCATAAATTTAAATTGGTAGAAGTATTTAGTTGCATGTCGTAATTATAATTATTATTTATTTTATTTTTTCTCATATTTTCGTGTTTAGCTCATTGATAAATTGGAAGCTTTTTACTAACCTACTCTAAGGGCTTTTGTACTCACACTTCTCCACAAAAAACGCTAGCTAACATCATGTGCGCCAACCAAAGTAATCAGTAGAATTTGTAACATTTCAGTTAAATGATTCCTTGAATAATTTGAATTTTTCCATAAACAGCTCGTCCCTCGTACAAGAGCAACGGTTATGTATCAGAACCAGAACCCAACTACGACTCCGACTACTCAACTGTGAGATATCGCACACAAAATCCTCTAAGGGTGCAGTCTGTATCATCGGCTGTTAATGTGCGTAATCTGAATCAGGACGAAAAGTAAGTAGATATTTTTATTTAGAATATAAAAATTGTTTTATACGACTGAGTGATTGATAGAAGTACAGCTCGGACGATAGCATAGAAGCCTGGGTTGGTGGCTTAAGTTTAGAAGCAGAAAAACTTGAAACTTGGCTGGAAATAGTTTAAAATTGAAATTTAAGGGAATATGTTAAAAAAAAAAAAAATTTAAGGTCCACCCTAAAGTATGTAATTTTATGGCTAGGAGTTTAAGAGAAGAAAACTTGGCTTGATTAGAAGTATCTAACTTTTGTGAAACATTTGGTTCACCCTAAATTAAACAATTTTAAGTGGCTTAAGTTTAGAAGAAGAAGAACTTGAAACTTGGCTGGCAAATAGTTTAAAATATAAAATTAAGGGAATATCTTGAAAATATTCAAAAACAAACGCAGAGTTTTAGTCCACGGTAAAATGTAAAATCCAGCGAAATAGTTCAAAAACGAAAACATTCGAGGATTTATCTTAGGAGTTTTCAGAAAAGGTCTTTGTGGTTTGGTCCACCCTAAAATATGAAACATTCAAATGAAGAAAAAACTTGGCTTACATTTGATCAACTTAAAAATTGTCTTGAGATGCTTTCCAAATAGATATTGAAGGGAATATTTTCGAAGTATTCTGAAACAAGTGTTTTTCCACCCCAAAATTAAATATTAAGACTTAAGTTTAAATGAAGAAAAACTTGTCTAAAATTTTATCAACTTGAAATTTGACTTTAAATGCGTTAAAATAATTAAATTCAAGAAAATATCTTAGAAACATCCATGATCGTTAGTCCACCCTTTAGAAGAAAATATGGAAGTATGGCTGAAAATAGTTAAAAATCAAATAATAGCAGAAAGCGGAGCGGAGCACAGCCTATCCGCTTTTGAAATCAAACACACTGAGTACATAGAGAGCGCGCACACCAAAAGCTTAGCAACGCGGAGCGGAAAGTGGCTTATCCGCTGTAAACAAGAATGCTTGTTTATTTCCGCTCTTCCGCTGCCAATTTATTAGTAAAATAATGTTCCCTGCCGAATTGTGGAAGAATCAAAATAAAAACTATATGCAGAGGAAACAAATGATGAAATTATTTTTTATATATGATAAAAATTTGATATAAATTTTTCAGAAATATAAATTTTTTATACAATTTGGCAAAAAAATATTCGCTTTGGGGTCGATAACAATGTCATATACTTAAATAAATAGTTTCATATTCATACATAATACAAAAAATAGAAAGAGAATGCGTCGCTTGTCAAGAAAAAAACTCCATTGTGACGTCACAGACTCATAATTTTGTATCTGTCGACATTTTTTAAAATGTCTGCTGCGGTAACGAAAATGAATTAAAATTATAGCAACAATTAAATTAAATCATATTAAAAGTAAACAAGCCAAATTCTCAAACAAAGACTTATCTGTTAATCGACGATACAGACTCTCAAAGTTATGCGCATGCGAAATGGAGCAAGTGTTTGGACTACCTTGTATTCATTGTGTAATGGTTTCATATTGATACTAAAAATTTAATGAAATGTTAAAAACTACCGTTCTGCCAACAAAATATTCTTGGGAATATTGGCTTTGGGAATGCCAAACCATCCATTTTGCCGCTTTGAGGTAGTCTCTAATGTACAATGTGGTAGTAAAAGTTTCTATAGGATCTTTTTGTACCTTCATAAAATCTTTCAGAAAATAATAAACAATGTTCAAGACTGAAATTATCAATGTGGACCGAAATTATGCGGAACAAGTAATAATTTTAGGTCGCAATAGGGACGGGATGGGATTAAATTTAAAATTGGAGTTCGAGATCGAGGCGGGGTAGTCTTAAATTCGGGACTGGTTATATGCGATAATTAATATTTGTTAACATTTTATTGTTTTAAAAATAAATTGGAAATAGATTTGGATTTAGATTAAAAGAGAAAATTGAATTCAAAAGGTTAAAATGTTTAAAGGTTTCATGCATTGTCGGATCGAGTCATCAGATAAAAAATTGGCAATTGGTTTGAAATACTCAAATACAATCCATATTTTTTAACAGACTTCTTCTTCTTCTTGACAGTGTGGCAGCACTTTTTAAAATGAAAAAATTAAGATTATTTAAGCCATTAATTAAATATAATGAAATATAAAAATGTTGTATTAATACAAAAACAAACACATATTAATAAGAAGAATTTGGAAATCAGCTCTCCGTTTGCTATCCGCTCTCTGTGTGCGGTACATACCAAGCGGAGCACAGATTATCTGCTATATGCAAGTTTATGTGACATATTATTGTAGCTCTCTGTTAGAAGATGAGAAATGAGGCCCTTCAAAAGCAACCTAAGATTAAAGCATTGTCAATTAACTAAGTCGTGTAACACGACTACGTCGAGATATCATTAGAGCATAGGGTCCTTCCGTAACTAAGTGAAGGGAGAGAAGGAGAGAGAGCTAATAGTTTGCGGTCAGGGTGCGTTAAGGGTGCGCCATAGAAAAGGATTTTAAAATAATTTCCACCCCAAAGTTCGAAAAGTCTATTTCGCAGAATGATAAACGCATGTAAAGTTCAAGTTTCGTTTCGTGGACCTAAACTTTCATAGCTACACTCAGAAAAAAACGACCGGGATAGTTCTAGACCGATCGGGATAGAATTTATGCCGTTTTGTACTTGAAATTTTAAGTATGTTTTGTTCTTGAATGTACTTAAATTAAGTACGAAACATACTAGAATAGAAAAAGGACTGTTAAAATTATTTAAATGAGAACAAACGTTCTTGAATCAAGTACATTTCGTACTTACAGTTAGCCTAAAAATTTAAGAAAAGATCGTACTTAGTTCAAGTACAAAATTTCTTGGATTAAGTACAGAATAGACTTACTATGCAAGCTCCAAAAAGTGTGCTACGAAAACTGCGAATTATTTTACGTTGAATTTGTTCTTGAAATTCCCTCCTGGTTCTAACACTTTGGTAATGGAGTGTGGGTAGATTTCCGACCTACAGTATAAACATCTTGGTCTTTGGTTAATTCATTTCCTTTGGATTTTGATATTATATAGAGACCTTTATAGGCTTAGACCAAGAACATTTTGTACTTATTTTTGAAGTATTATTTTGCTTCAAACATGGTTTGTGGTTGACTTTTGAATTATTAGACTTCGATGAAGAACCTTTTTGCACTTATTTTGAGAGTAAATCGGACTGTACTTAAGACCATAACAAATTTATAATATGACCAAAAAGATATAATAATAGTTCGAAATGTACTTAAAATATCCCGAAACAGTCTTCAAACAAGTATTTTGGGATTGACAAAATCGTCCTTGAATTAAGAATTTTGTACTTGAATTAAGTATTTTCGTACTTACCGTACTGTTGACACCGTTCGTACTTGATTCAAGTACAAAGTTCTTGGTTTTTTTCTGAGTGTAGTTATATTGCATTAATTGACTTTTGCCTGTATTATAGGTACGTTTCAAAAAAGGGATATAAATAGAGATCTGCTTAGGCTGACATTCAGCACTGTAAACTTTTATAAGTCTCCTTTCACGTCGCCCAAAGTATTATTTACCTTCTGCTGCGTACTCGATTGTATTGACTTTTAAATATGCTCTTGCATTGGAAACGGATAAATACGGTAGTAGATTCTACATGCTGGACCAGCACCTTCGTTACATATACTAGACCCTGTTTATACACGACAGTCATAGGCCGCCAAGAGTCCTTTCTCAGCTGGTGCTTAGCAAAAGAGCTAGGCACGGCATTTGGAATGCCAATCGCAATGCGCTCATAGCGAGGCTAAGAAAAGCGAAGGGAGAATCTGTAAAGAGCTCGACCACACTGTTGGCAAAAAATATGCACAAGTGGATACTTGGGAACACAGTGTAGAATACGAAGGGTCTGGATTGCTTTCCCGTACGGGAGATCTTAGATATAGAACAGGGGCCGGCAAAAATCACATGCCCAATTTGGCATTGACTGTGTGTGCGTAGCCATTGACACGTAGTTCATTTTGCACTGCGTTGTTATTGATGAAAGCAGCTCAACGACGAGCTTATACTGTCGATAAGTGACTGCGCTGCTGATGAATTTTTATATGCACAGTAGATAGCTTAGCGCCGGACTCTGACAGAATGATTCGGTTAGAGGGACTTAAAAGTCTTGGAGTTCGCTGTTTGTTGTGTGGCAAAGTACAATTTTTATCCGTATATTCCATACCGGAGGTTATAGATATAAAAGTGCTCCGGTTCGAGGGACCTTAAGACCGAAACCGCACCTATTCTTGGGGCTCGTTTGGGGACCGATTTTCAGGCTTGAATAATTTTAAATTTCATAAGTAAATTTTGTTTATCGAAATTGTTACTAAATTTGTATATATTCATTTTGATTCCTTACAGATTATATGGTACTATGCCAAATCCTATCAAATCGGCACAGAATTCATATAAAAATCAACCTGGTCGCATTGAGGATTACACCACAGGTCATTCATCTGTTTCCGAAAAGGAAAAGAAAGAGGTAAGTGAACAAATAATGAAACTACAAACGCTTAGCTTATCACTGATTTTGTAAAACGCCGCCAAACCAAAAACCATTTCCTAGAATAATTACACCACTTTTTGCTTCAATCCATCTCAAATACTCATGTTTTTCACACATTCATACAACACATAAATAGTTTGCATTTACAATTTATTAACTCACAGCATATATATGTATTTTATTCACAATTCTAGTGGTGGGACGAAGTGATGGACATCTTTAACGGGGTATGAACTCTTCATATATAATTTCTTTTAGTTATAGAGTTTACCAAAAAAAAAAAAAAAAAATATAACAAGTTTAAGTTATAGAATTTCCTAAAAATTGACCTAAATCTCCTGTCTGTTTTATTATTACTCTTTTCTCCTCCCCCCCTCTGCCCAACTTGTTTCATATATGAAAAGTGGTTAAGGGAACATACACGCATACCGCGTATTATAATAGAATTTGTTGATGATTTTGATATTTATGCAGTAAGTTTGAATATTTATTGCAATAGCAATAGAGGCAGGAATCATCGCAAAAAAAAGCACCAAAATTACTAATACGTAAAGCAACTTGTAGCACATTTTTCTTAGAATTCCTCAATTTGTTATTATATAACTAATACTTATTTATATATTTTACATTCTTTAGAACTTGGAACAATCGAAATTATCGCCACTCTACACTGAAGGCAATTTGTCTAGGTAAGTGAAATTGTTTAAAAAGGGTGCCAGCAAATAAACTTGGATAAGTATATGTCAGGGGTTGGAAATAGAACGCTTTAAAAGACTCTTAAAATTTTAAGCAATTAACTGACAGCGACTCTAACACTAGGCCCGGCCTCTAGAATAAACTAATTACAGAAAGAGTAAAAAGAAAAAACAAAACAAGTACACAAAAACAATAGTAAAACTGGGAAAATATCAACTTATCTATTTGTCAAACACAGTCAATTTAGGACTAATGGATTAAGCGATCTGCTATTAATTAAAAAGTCGTATTAATCGGAAGGCAGCACAGAGAATGATCGAGTTCATGAAGCTTTGCCTGTACCCACTGACCCTCTACACCTTTTTCCCCAAACAAAAATTTTTTAAGAAATTTCATGAAGGAAACTTTATCGTTTAAATGCAAACTTTCTCCCCTTAAAGAGCATAAGCTTCCATTTTTTAACTGAACATAAAAGAGCAAGTGAGGAAGTACCTGTTCATTTGTTCTGTCCGCGTAAGACATGAAGAAGGAATGAAGAAAAGAAAGAGCAAGTACAAAAGAACCTGAACTCAACATATAGAACTTAGTCGGGATTTACACGATGAATCAAACTTCCTGAAGTTTTCATAGTAGGCTTGAAAATCAATGGAATTCTACTAGATTTTTTTGAACAAAATGCATAGAACCATACGTGTATGTCTCGCCTAGTGAGAAAACTTCATGAAGTTCGCTTCATTGTGTAAATCCCTTTTACACGAACAAAACAAACAAATAAAAGTTTTTTTTTCAATTCCTCATTATTGTTCAGTTGTTCAGTACCCTTGCAAAATATATTATAATTTTGCTTAGAAGTTTGCAACGCATACTTCACTATACATATTCTTGATCAGGGCGACGAGCTGAGTCGATTGAGCTTTGTCAGTCTGTCTGTTTTTATGAACGCACAGGAGTCTTTCAGTTTTTCATTTATAGAGCTGAAATTTTGCACAGAGTCTTCTTTTTACAACTAACCGCTATATCTTATAGCTGTCATAGGAACCATCGATCGAAAATTTGGTAGAAATCGGATGATTATCTGTCGGAAAATGGGTTTTAGTAAGACAAATTTTTTTGATTTTAATGCGAGCGTTTTTATACACTTGAAAAGTGTATTAAATAGAAGTCTCCGACCACATAGCTGAGTCGATTAAGCTTTGTATGTCCGTCTGTCTGTTTCTACGCGAACCAGTTCCTCATTTTTGAAGCTATCGATATAAAAATTTTCCACAAACTCTGCACGGAGACTGCACTTTGCTTATACGTCGGAACCAACCGGATGGGATGACTACACTAATTTGAATACGAACGCTCTTGACAAAAAGTTTATTCGTTCTTGAATTTTCAAGAATTTCGCTCTTGGAATTGGCAAGGGGAGTGAGGGGAAGTAAACTTTGAGAAAATAGCGTAGGACACGCTCTTAGGCCCCACGCTCACATGCGGCTGAAAGATGAACTGACGGCTCAGCAAACCGAAATAAAGAAACATGCTTGATTGATTCCGCTTAGTAGAGCTTACAAGTGAATTGGAAAGATCAAACTAGTGCACACTAGCCTCGACGGAGCGTGATTATTTGTCAAGATCAGTCTAAAGATCTGCCGTCATTTCCCTGCAGGGAAATTGTCTAGTTTACAACCAGAAATGTATCGGTTGCTGAAAACTTGCAACTGGTTGCACTTCTTATCCAAATCCATGTATTAAAGTCGTCCATTTTACACAGGCATGTCATAGGAATGTGACAATTGTCCCCGACAGCAGCCATTTGCAACCACTTTAATGACAGATGGCATAGGTGCAGGAGAATTGTCCCCTTAACCAGCCATTTTCAACCAGACAAATACCAGTTGACCCTTGTGTGTTCCTTATGAGAGTCTGTTTATATCGCTGCGCAGTATAAGGCCCACCCCACAGGAGCGGGTCATACATGGAAAATCAGCAAAGCGGCGCGCTTAGTTGAGCATATGTCGACATCTGGCGGTCAACTCACTCATTACCGATTCGTTTTGCAACCAGCTACAACTACAACTTAATACAACTACCTAAAATTAGTGTTTTAAACGAGCATTTCTTCTGAAGCTAATGTTTGTTGTTGCCCAACTCACCCGAATTTAGTCATTTGGCTACCAGTTTAATTCTACATGCATTCCAACTAGTTATATGACAGTATGTTTTTGTTACTAGTTAATTAATTCCACTGCATGGTTCATCTTTCAGCCGCATGTGTGTGCGTGCCCTTACAGAGAGAGAGAGAGAGAGAGCGCATGCGCAGTCTGGCGTGGTCAGATGCTTACAAATACCAACTGCCTTCATTCTTAAATATGGTTTCGACGCAACGTGTAGCTTATGGATGATAGTCGAGTGGGCTAAGCTGCCCGTCGTCTGTGTGTGTTTCAGCTTTCGAGGTAGCGAGTTCTCAAGTCCCAGTAAAGTAAAGCTATGTTCACACAAGCAAATAATTTTCCCAAACTTTGATAAAAATTTTGCTAAATATCCATGATTGCAGATTTGGCAGAACTTAAAACTATAACGATGGTTCCATTCGCAAAAAATTTGATCAAATATGACCGAAAAGTTCGGTAATTCGGCAAAAATTTAAATTTTCAGGAAGATTTGGAAAATTTTTTTGCTTTTGTAAACAAATGTGTAATTTAAAAAAATAGAGGGAAGCTAACTTCGGCTCGACCGAAGTTTATATACCCTTGGAGCATGATATATGCTGCCAGTTTGTTATATGGCTATACGATATATTCATCCGATTTTGATCAAATTCTCCAAAATTGTGTTGAAACAGATAACATTCATATCTGGAAAGTATAAACACGCTACCATTGAAAACAAAAAAGTTTTTCTCACTAGAACTACTTTTTCGACCGATCGTTCCTATGGCAGCTATATGCTATAGTCATCCGATTTGAATCAAACTTAACAGAATTGTGTGGTAGTATATAATATTGATCTGTGAAAAGTTTGTGAGCGATAGCATTGAAAACAAAAAAGTTTTTCTCACTAAGACTTTTTTCAGACCTATCTTTTGTATGGCAGCTATACTATATAGTTGTCCGATTTTGATAAATCTTTGGTGAAATTATGTGAAATCATAGAAAACTTATAAATACGAGGGTTGGGAGCGATAACATTGAAAACAAAAAAGTTTTTCTTACTAAACTACTTTTTCAACCGATCGTTCCTATGGCAGCTATATGCTATAGTCATCCGATCCGGCCGGTTCCGACAAATGTGCAGCGTATTTGTACCAAAAGACTTCGTGCAAAGTTTGGTTAAGATAGCTTTAAAACTGACGGAGGAGATAGCATAGAAACAGACGGACAGACGGACCGACACGGACGGACAGACGGACATGGCTATATCGAGCTCGTCATGCTGATCAAGAATATATATACTTTATGTGGTCGGAGATGCTTCCTTCTGTGCGTTACAAACATCCGGACAATTTCAATATACCCTCTCCAAGGGTATAAAAAGCGGCATTTCTCAAACAGTTCTGAAGTAACCTCTAGAGATAGTTAATAATGTAAATTTATTTATCCATTTGCCGAAGAAATTATAAAGATCGGATGAACGGGTTGTTATGTCCAAAAGTCAGTTCCAATGAGAGCTCAGTTTTGAAATGGTCACAGTAGTGGCGCCATCTTTTTGTCATTTTTGAAGTGGTTGTGGCTGCGCTACGTTAACTGTTTAGTTATAAACACTGTTTGATTTATGGAGACGGCTTGTTGCTGTTAAGAATTTTAAGCAGCATTTATAAGCAGCACCGTAAAAACAGACTGTGCGCAGGAACGGCCGCAACCGTGATGAGCAGCACTTCAATTCAGTTCGTTTGGGGCCTCACTTCAAAGATATTCTAATAGCTTTTTAGTGTAAGACAAAAAAGTGCTTTATTCTAGAAGTTAACAGCGCAGAACAGTAGAAATTGTGCAGTAATATAAAATAAATTTACAAAAAAAACAAAACCGTTCGTGTTTGATATCAAACAGTTTTAATATCAGTCGGTAAGACGATATTGGTCAAAAATATGAAATAAGCACGAATTTCGAGACGATGAAGTCAAATTAATTTTCCTAAGCAACATTCGTCAAAAATCAAGAAAAAAAATCTAATGAGCCATTTCTGTCCGCGATCTTGATTTTGGGTATATTTACATATTGTCTTGGATATATTAAAAACAATTATTTCAATAGTCATGGTACCTCTTTGTCAAATGACTCTCTTTGTTATGACTTCAAACCTAGTCTACGACAACTACTGAGAAATTAAAAATGTAGTCAAGGGCAACAGTTCGCAGATACCAAAACCCATTAAAAATTTATTTTTTGTTAATCCTATTTTACTACATAACGCATCGTATAAGGGGGTATCAGTATGGCCTTACATTTTCCATCAAATGTTCCCCCATAATGTACATGGCTGGAAGGTTCGGGATGAAGTTTAATGTTAATAATTTTGTGACAATTTAAATGTAAATTTTTCTATTGGAATGCTAATATGTAATATGTATTTAATGGCTTACTATAGTTTCTTAAGGATGACAGCTAATACTTTACAAAATTCGTTCAAACTCTTAGTCTTAGTCAAGCAGAGCACGCATATGAATTTGTTGTTGCTTTATGTAGGTTTATGGCGCGCGCGGCACTTATACGCTCCAACAACAACGAATGCATGGCTTGCGGAATGGGCTTGGGCACCCCTGTAATAGACTGTGTACAGTCTATTATCTGTATATCGAAACCAAATGACGAACTAAAAACTTAGGCACAGACAAAGTTAGCTTAGCCCTCTTGTTTTGCTTTAAGTTGTTACTCATTTTGTTCACTGACTATTATTACATGACTGCAAGTCGTTTTTCTACCAAAAAGTGACACTTTTTTTCTTAATTTTCCAGAGCTTTGGCCAAAGAAACTGGTTACACCAGCGATTCAAATCTAGTCTTCCGCAAGAAAGAGCTACCCCAAAGTAGTCCACTCAGTCCCGTGGAACAGCGACAGGCCTACAAGAGTTTACAGGCCGGAGGTGAACCACCATTGTTGGGCTTCCGTAAGCCAGCGCCCGAGAGACCCAAAGGTAAGCTTCAAGTGTTTTGAATATTAACCACAAAATGAAGTAAAATAATGCTGGCAATTCTACTAACTATTTCTTTTAAAACTGGTGTTGGTTCCTCTCACTATTTTTTTATCAACTTACCACTTAGTTTTGTTCTCTCACACTGCTCACTAGAAGATGACAAACAAAAAAAAAAAAAAACAGCACCTACAAGGCACGGCACCAACTGTAAACAGCCTGATCAAAACCTAATCAAAATTCTAAATTTTTGACTTCCCAAGAAATTGTGGAAGAATTCGAATTTATACAGATAACTCCCACACTCACCAAAATACGTGTGAGCACCAAGGAGCTAGAAGAACCAAAGGAAGAAAAGCCTAAGCCTATACCAAAGCCACCACCACCGCCGCCACCACCAACGAAAATGTTTAGCCATTTCTCCAAGAATTTACCCAGCTTCATACCGCTGAGCAAGAAGCAGCAGTTGCAGCAGGAGCAGTCCGTACCCTTGCCACCCAATCGTAAATCCAGCTGTACCAAAAGCACGGTGCGTGTATCCACCAAGGCACGTCATGAGCAGTGTTTTCAGCCACCAGGCGGTGGAACGGTTACCTTAAGAAAGGTGGCCACCAGCAGCAGTACACGTCGTGAACCCATTTGTCGCTCCAAGTCTGCGGGAGCGGTATCCACCTTAGTGGCTACGCTAACGGCTACCAAGGAGACGCGTCATAAGGATGGATGTTTAACAAGGGTACAACATCAGCATTCTCGCTTAAGATCTGTAAGTCCCAGTCGCCGTCCGGCACGTCTAATGGCTTTAAGACACTCCAGTCGCAGTCCGGTGGCTTTTGGACGTAGCATTTCCAAAGAACGCAGCTTTGCGGAAGAGAAAAAACGTTTAGAGAGCACTTTGCCGGCGGGACGCACCAACTTTGAGGCCAGCACGAATATTTTAAGAGATCCTTCTTTGAAATCGCCACAAGAGGTGCGTGAGGCAGTGCGTTCCTATGCCACTTGTAAGGCGCAACATAGTCGCAGCAAATCTTTACCTCGTTTGCGTCAGAGTACAGTGAGTACCACCACACGTCATACTATGTGCTTTCCACAAATACGTCCACAGAATTTAATGGACTGTACTCGCTCCTCCAAGAAGGCCAAGGAAAACAAGCAACAATTGAAAACTAACTCCAATGAGAGTTTACCACGCAGCAACTCCACTTTTTCCATAGACTCCATGATTAGGCCTATAAGTCCACCCAAAACCTATGTGGGTAAGGGAAAAAAGGCCACCAAAGCCTTGAATCCTTTAAAGAGTTGTCGTAGTGAGGGTCATGTGCCGCGCAAACGACCACCGCCTTTAACGGTGCACTCTTACAGCGAGTCTGTGCGTGAGAAAACCAATTTCTGGAATGACTACAATGCCAAGCAAACCATGTCACTGCCTCAGGAAATGAAGTATGCCTCCCTAGAGCCGGAGGAAGTGTACGATTATGTGGCAGAGTCTAGTGGTCCAGCGGGTATAGAGGATCTGGTGTGGAAGTATGAGAACCAGAAGAACGAACCCAAGACACTTAAAATGGGGGTGACGGATATAGCTCGACCACAATCCCCTCAGCCCGACTATGAGCGTCGTTTCTCACCCACCAGAGAGGTACGTGTACCTCAGCAGCAAAGAGAAGTACGTTCTCCTTCACGTCGTCGCATAGATAGTTTGCGTACCAGTCAACGCCAGGACAAGGAACAGGCCATAGCCCGAGCCAGCAGTCTAAGCAGTGCAGATGAACGCAGCAAACGCAGTTTAGTGTCTACAGGAAGCCTCTATCAGTGCGGGGAATTGGCCCACAGTGCCACCTCCTTAACCCAATTGGAAAGACATAGTCCCAGCTGTCGGTATCGCAACAATTGTGAACGTTTCACCGAGCTTAATCGTTTCTATAGCACTCTAGAGCGTGTGGGTCAACTAGAGCGAGCCACCTCTTCCAGTAATTTTCATCCTTTGCGCAAAGATGCTGAACTTTTGGATTTCGATGAATGGCGTAAGGTTAGACTGCATGAAAGAGCGGAGAAAGAGCTGCAATATCTTATGGGTAAGCTACAGCATGATCAGCAGGAAAGTGATTTACACTTTCGCTCCAAGGATATCAATGACATACGTTGGCGTCAGGAGGCAGATCAGTCGTTGAGTAACAAAAAAAAGTCAGTAGAAGATTTACGTGAAAACTTTGAGCAACTGAATCTGTTCAAGCAACAGCAGCAAATGGAGCCTAAGCCGCAACACTGGCGACGCAATACAGTGGCTGATTTGGCTCTTAGTCTGGAAAAGGAACCCCAAACTGAACGCCATTTGGACAATGATTTAGTTAGCACCTTGTCCAAGGATCAAATTAAAAAAATTACCCAACAATTGAATGAAATCTATGCAGGACAACGTCCCTCCTTAGAAGAGCAATATGTGGTTACCGTAGAGAAGGGTAGCAAACCCCCTAACCCTGCCCATTTACTAAAAGTACGCTGCAACTCCAATATATCCAAGGAACAACTTTTGGGTCCAGTTTTACGCAAGAAAGAAGCAGAACAGCAGGCCCAAACCCTGCCACGTGCCACACGCAGTCAATCCCCTATAATGGTGGCCCGAGAAACACGTGGAGCCATTGCCGCCAAGAATGCAGAGTTAACTCTAATACACAAACCCCCGGAAGTTCCACCCCGTCCCAAACCCACCCTACCTCCCACCAAAACCGAACCCAAACCCACCGAAAATATTAACCAAAAGATACAATATTTTGAGGAAAGACAGTTTGAGGAGCCTGCGAAAACCATTTATCATGCTCGCGAGGATTCTTCACCAGATGAGGCTGAAGTCATGCGTTTGATTGAACAGAATATGCAGGCACGTCAACAGGCCAGACAACGTCTCACTCACACGGACTTAAGCAACTCCCTGACCGATCTAAGTGGTGTCTTTGGAGAACGTCCTGCTGCTCGTGTAAATTTTCACTTACACAGCCCACCCCTGCGTCCACCCGATCACGCAGAGTTGACTTGTTTCGAGAATGTTTCACCCGTACCCGAAGACGGCAGCATTGAGCTTTATGATTCATATTACCGTTCCCGTAGTCTTTCACCCCAATCGCAAATCTCTGCCTGTTCGAGCTCCTATCTACAGCGTGTCTACACCGGAGAAGTTAAAAAAATTAAACAAAAATTTGAAACCATACAAAAAGAACAACAATCCAATGTACAGCGTGATTTTTTTGGGCTTAGTACGCTGCGGAAGGCGCGCAGCGATCCTGACCTGGACTTAGGATCAAAAGATGCCTTGAGCACTGCTACGGAGGCAGTGCAGAAGAAACGTGTGGCCACACCCTCACCCGAGCGTGGACGACGTCGTCAGCGTAGCTTGCAGGATCGTCTAATGCCGCACATAGACATCATCAGCAAAACGGCGGCTTTGAAGCCGGATCTACCTACGCGTAGAACACCCGAACCCATTACCCCTACCATACGCTATTTGTCCACCTCTCATCCAGATCTACGTGATGTTCATGACATTTCGCCTCATTTAAGCGCCCACTGGATAGCCCACAAGCATCCTCAGCCTACGCCACCGCCACAGCGTAAAGTTTTACATTCACCCCAGAAGCCTCTACGTGTGGGTCGTGCCCACTCAACTTCACCGCCACGCCCGGTCAAAGCCCAGCCGCGTCATGACGACATCTTTGCTAATCAAAAGTTCGATCCCCAAAAGCATCGGCCCAAGGCACGCTATGTTCCCGAAGGGGCTGAACAGCAAACAAGCAAATGTGGCGGCACTTTGGAACGCCTCAAGAAGTCTCTGGCCGTAACATTTAAAGGTGATTAGTTTGACACACACTTCTAGTGAGCTGTGAGTTAGGTCAGGGAACATTTCTAAGTGGCTACGTTAAGCGCTAATCTGTTAGAGCTAGAGCTGCTTCTTGCTGGGGTGATTGAGTCTCTGTCTCTTTAATTGGTTTTAACTTTTCGAAATTATTGCATTATTGGCTTAGATTATGACTCGAGTGCGCCACCCATACCTCCACAGCCGCCACTAAAGGGTCTGTACTCCCTTGACCCAAATGGCTATGACAATAACAATGGTTCAGGTGAGTGTGGAAGTTGAATTATATAATGCCCAGCTCGCTTGTGTACTAAAAATGGAAATAGAATGTATTAGATTTGATTAGATTTCATGCCTGAAACTTTTGCAAATTTTTTTTGAGTAAAAAATTGGAAAAATGGAATAACTTTTTTCCAATTTCGAAAAATCCGTCGCAAGAAAAATCGTCGAGATTGAGTTTTAAAAATTTGGGGGTTAAAGAGATATAATATGATTTAATTTTTTCGTAAACACATTAAATAAATTTAAGCCCGCTTTCTTTTAAAGAAAATTCGGCTTTCGTCCAAGAGCAAGTGAGACAATGGTCAGTTTGTTGGCTTAGAGCGAGAGGAGGCGGTTCTTGGTGACGCAATATTATTTTGTATGTGTTTTGTAATTTAGGCGTGCAATTAACAACGCTTGCAAAGCAATCTTACTTTCATGCTTGTTTATAACGTTTGTGTTATGAACGGACTTACACAATGAAGATTTAAAACAAAAAACTCTTGTTTGTAGGAAAGAAAATAATAAACACAATATTTTTCTGTCATATGTGAATGTTTTTACGACCTTTATAATAATCAAACCTTTCAGTTTTTGCTGGCTCGAGGTCACTTTATGCTTGCTTATAACAATAACACCGGAGCACACCACAAAGAACTCTCTGCCAAATCATCAGCGGTCTTTGCCTGATCTGCTACCAGCCAGCAGCTACCTTGTCATGCCAGCAATGTCATAATCGCTTGGGAACTCCAATGTGACTCATTAACAAAAACCGGCAAAATCTTTATAAAGCATCATTGACCACGCCTGACCCGCAGGGGCCGAACACATTTCGCTATTCATAACGTCACCCGAACGCTTTATGCCGAGCCTTTGTGCCAAGAGAGCAAAAAGCATTTCAGTGCAGAGCTGGTTCGCGTCGCTTTATTTTCGCAAGAGAGTCGACGGTTCAAACAAAATTTTGTGCATTGGACACTGCAGAAAAAAGGATAGTTTTGTGATCCTTGTTATATTTTCGATTAGTTAGTTAAGTATTGGGATCACAGGTTGTTTTTCGAAATCGATTTATTTTCGCTTTATTCTGATATAAAATATTTCAGAAAATTGCTGACCTGCCGGAAGAATTCTGTAAGGTCCAAAATCACAATTTGGATCTAGTGGGATATGTGAATATCCATTCTAGGGATTATTTTTCTCGGAATAATCCAAAAATTGAGATTCGAGGTTTTTGGCCCAAGATTTAGCCCGATGCTCAAGCTTTTATAAAAATATTCAATAAATATTCACAAAACTTACTAAAATATGCAACTTTTGCGAACAAACAATAGAGCTTCAAATAAAAATTTGCGTAATATTTGCCAAAGTGCTTAAGAACGAGCGTTTGACTTATGTTTATGATACTTTTAACAACCTAAAGTAACCGAAATTTATACTGCCACAAACTTATCGTATTCGTTTTCCGATTCATTTTTAACCGTTTTAATTCCGGGAATCTCTTGAAATTTGGTAGGCAATAGGTCAGATTTTTAGTTGTCTATACACAGAGGGAACCAAACCTAGCACGTTGGACTAAAGATGAGACCAAACGTTTTCAAAAACAGTGCATGAACGGATTTTCTCATTTGTTGTACAATGTTCTCACTTCAAGAACAATTTTTTGAGATCGCAAAAACTCAAATCGAGTTGAGATACGTGATTTGTAAAGTTGATTTGCTGCTGTGTATCATCCAGCCTGTTCCGTTTTTAAGAATATTTTATTTCCGACTGGGTAAAAAATTTAATTGATTTAGGATCAAGTATGAGCGGCGGATTACTCTCATTTGGAAGGAATAGGAGGAACGGGCACATACCTCTTTGGATAGGAAGAGAAGGGAGGCAGGTGCCTGGATATGCTGCTGCTTCTCTACACATATATTCCGTAGGATCAGAGAACAATGCTGTACAACAAACTTCAACGATCCACTTCCTCCACCTGACTTCATTTAAGTTTTCCAGAAAAAACTCGGAAAAATTTGTTTGGGCTTGACTGGGAAATGAAACTGTAACGTAGACTTAACGTATAGAATGACTCGCCAGCACATTCAGCCGTTGCACACTTTTGCAGATTCACATCTAAGGTACTTATGCCTTGGTTGGCTGACAAGAAGTTGAGTTGCAAAAAAAGAAGAGAGTCAAAATGAGAGCCAAATCGCGCTTTCTCTGCTGAAAACCGGTTTTGGTGGTGTATAAATCAAATATTATCCGATTGAGAACAACTTTATGTTCCTTTATGATTCCTTTTTGTTCAAGAACCTTGACAACATCTTGTTCGTATTTTAAGATGAAGGCAACTTATTTTCTGAACATCTTCTCTCTGTGTACTTTTTGCTGAACCGAATCGAACATTGTGATTTGGAACAGGTTCAGCTATTCTATTTACGTGGTTTGGTTCACGGAATTCCGGGCTGAAACCTGTTCGGTTTAAAACCGGCTTACAGCCCTGACGCCAATACACTTTCACTTTTTGGCCTCGCTCTTCTTGAGAAACCCTGATATACAGTTCTCTTTATCGTATAAGTCGCGACTTAGTCTCCTAGTCTCTTGCGTTTTAAAACACAAAAGCTTTCTGAAAAGCTTTACGAAGATTATGATGTGAACGGGTGGTTTTCTCGCTTTTCGGGCTTTTATTTAGACATTATTTACACGGGTTTCTATATACACATACGGGTTACTATTTACATTGTCAATACGGGTTGTCTCTGTCCATTTATATACACGCGTCCGTCTGTCCATTTACTACTCGTCTTCTTTCATTCTATTTGCAGAGTGACCATTCTCTCTGAACAAAATACCTTAACTCTAAAATACTTATCGTATATAAATACATTTGGAGGCTATTTTCAAATAATGTCAAAAGCCTACAATTAAAAATTTTTTTGTGGGAACAAGAGAAAGTGGTGTAGCTTTAACTCTTTCCTACAATAAAAGCTTTTTTAAAATTTTTAGAAAGTAGGAAAATGGTTCATAGGGACATGAAGTTTGATTCATCGCGTAAATCTGGTCTAAGTCCCTTAAAAAGATCTTATAAATTCAGACATATGAGCTTTACACCAGAGTCCCCACGTTTATCTTCTGGTAACAAGAGCCCTCTGCGGCAGCGACGTCGACACATCGATAGTATACGAGCTTATGCTGCTCTCTTTTGCAACAACAAACAAGTGCTAATTGAACGCCCTCTCGCGTGGCTAAACACACACACAAAACGCCAAAATAAGCATGTGTGTTTTGACGACCCCAGCAAAATTTTAAGAAATATTCAGAGTTTGAAAACTTTGACCAAAAAAAGATTGTTAAAATTTGGTACTTGAAATCGAACTAAAATCGGTTTCAGTATGAAATTTTATTGGCAGAGGGGAGTGGAAGAGAAATTATTGATCGGCAAGTTAGTTAAGCGCCAAATCACATGAATCAAGACAGGCGGGAAATTCAGGCTTTGATCAATTATATTCATTCCGTACTTTTGACTTGAAAAATTCATAATTTAAAAAAAATTTTATTAATTTTTCTGGTGCATTTCGCCACTTTTTCTCATTTTCCTCGACAAGTTTGGGTTCAAGTTTTGTGTCCGAATAATTTCTGCCTTGACTGTATCTACTGCGACCATGCAATGACCTTTGTTAAAAGCATTTTTTACTACCGTAACACAAAAAATTTCCGCAATTGCTGCAATTTCGTTTTGAAGGCGTGCCGGGCCTAAGTTGACCAAATTAATCGATAGCACCAATAGCAAGCCGGCTACCTGTCAGTGCTGACCTGCTTATCCAGCGCTACCCAGCTGTCCAGAAAACCATTCCCACCCCACCCCTATTCTCTGTGCCTGGGGGGGTGCGCACGCTCACCTTGTCGTTGCCATGGCCAAGACGATGCCGTCAACAAAACAAACGCAGAGCCAAGTGGAAAATACCTGTCGCGGTGGTCGTTAGTTAGTTTCACTTTTCTGTGCCAAAACGTAAGAGCTGCGCATCGTTCAGCCATTTCCTAATTAAATGCTTCTAAAATAGAACCAAACGCTCTGAGTGTGTGTATTATGCAACGATGATACATCAAACCCTGGCACCGCATCGCAGCAACACCTACTCCAATCAGCACAGTCAGAATGGACACTTCCGTAGCCGGAATCGAACCAGTCACAGTGTCCACTGGCGTCAGAATCAAAGTGCGAATCAAAAGCTATATCGCAGTTGCAATGATTTGGACGAAAGACCGCCTCCACCAGTGGAGCCACTACCAAACTGGTCAAACAACAACAATCACTGGCAACGACCCCAAAGCAGTGGCGGAGCCGAGAGCAACAATAATGCCTGTGACATTGCCAATTGCGGGAAAATTGTTTGGATAAAAAGAAATTATCAGGCGCCTGCTCCCATGGTACCGCCCCATCCAGCTAGCCAAATGGGAAGCTATCATATAATGGGACTACCTCACACACCATTGCCGGACCAAAGGCAGGCTTATTTGGCCAATCGTTATGCCATAGGTGCTTCCATGCCACTGATAATGTGGCAGCAACAGCAGCAACAACCACATCGGCAGCTGCAGCAAAGATCTGACAGTTAGTATTTCGCCCTGCTCCTCCTCTAACTGGCCCCCCCTCCCGACTGACTTTGGACTTTCTCATTTGACTAAGCGACCTTCCTGATTTTGCACTTTCTCACGGTTTTTCTTTTTGCAAAGAAAAAAACTCGTTATCACTAGTGAGAGGAAGGCAGTGAGTAAAAGTGCGATGGGGCTGGCTTGGCACATGCTGGACAGCTTTTTGCCACGCTTCTCACGTTTTATGCTTACTCTTTGATCTCAAAGCTTGAGGCAACGCAACGAGCAAGCTTTGCGGTATAACGCGATCTTGTGACTGATTTATATTTTTGTTAAATACCATGGGATGAACAGGTGAATACTGCGCTTGATATGTGTCTTGCTGGTAGTGAGAAGTTTAATATAGAAAGTGTTTCAAACTGTTTCTATAAATCCAAATTTCCAATCTATACTCCAAATTTTCAGCTGATAGTTCAACATATTTCGAATCTATGGCTCTAAACCTGCGATGGTCA
>JAEIFU010001788.1:0-58415 GCA_018904235.1 Lordiphosa stackelbergi | reverse complement strand
GCCGATAGTTGTTTAGATTAGGGGCGGCGCTGCGAGAACGGAATGTGGGGAAGAATTTCCGTAGCTGCAATAGGGTATTTGTGAGTCAGCAAACAACAGCGGACCAAACGATCGCAAATGTTATCGCATACGAAGAAACGATGGTAATATGATTCATATGTCGTTCAGTTTGTGGCAGTGAAAGTTTCGTTAAAGATAGTCGCAAGAAATGGGATTAGCTATGTTTGGGGATTACTGTTGTGACCTTTTTGAGCCTGTACAACGAGTAAATGAAATACAATAGAAAAATTAGCAAAATTTGAAAAATTCTCATATTTGAGTTTAGATTATCATATCAATTCTAATAGTCAAAATAACGCATGAAGTTGCTACTATTTCATAAGAGCTTAAAATGGTCCAAAAACCGTGAAATTTGCCACATTTTTATTTGAATATTTAGGAAAGAGCACACAAAACATATTAGATCCATATCAATTTGATATGGGCTGGTTAATTTGACATTTTGTCAAATATCATTTTTTCATATCATTTCTAAACTATATCGTTTCATTTTAACCGTAAACAATATCAATTTGTCTAATGTTAATAAAAGATAAAAAGGATATTTTGTTATTTTCGTAAATCTCACAAGAGAAAAGGATGCTTAGAAATGCGAAAATGGAAAGAGACAATAAAGTAGCAAATCGAAAATTCTAGCAATGTAAAAGAAATTTATTAGTAGGCTCGCGAGTGCCACGGTCAGATCCACACCAGTTAAAATTATATATTCGTTCCTTTTAGTAGAAGTATTGGATTTACTACATTATTGAACTAATTTTTTTCTTTGTGTCATAATGAAATTATAAAATATCAATTTGATCTTAAGAATATCATTTTGAAATGTTCAAAATTTCACTTTGATATTTACGAAAATTTTAATTTCAAGTTTGTCATATTATGACTGAAATAAAAAAAATCAAGTAAGAGTGTTGCGGTAGAGTGCCACAAACAGCAAAATACCCTGTTCCAAGTAATGTGGCTCCTATAGCTTTGAACTCCTTTTATATTAAAATTTATTTTGAATAAATGGGAAGGCGCTATTTTTGCTCGGATCTCATTGTGGTATACAGAATATAAGCAGTATCCGGAAACGCACAAGCAAATCAGCTACGCTCTCTCAATACTATCAAACGCAGAGTTAGATGCCAGAATTACAGTTCAAGAGGTATGGAATGTAACTGAAAATGGAAAGCGCAACAAAGCCCCGGGGGAAGACCGGAATACCGACAGAATTCCTGAAGCACGCAACACTACAGTTTATCGAATTGCTGATTTGAGGAGTACAACAAAATTTTTAAAACGGTGAGGGCACCAAAAGGATACCAATCGAACATCGAGTATCCAATATTTAAGAAGGGGTGACCCCAAAATTATTACAAGGGAAAATTACAAGGGAATATCTTTTTAAACACTGCTATGAAATCGTTCACCGCAACACTTTGAGCAAATTACAGAGTTTGTGAGAACAAACAAGCTACTCAGCGAAACCCAAAGTGGCTTCCGAGAAGGGTATTCCACAATTGACAGCATTTTTGAAGTTCATATCCACAGCAAGAGACTACTTGTCTCGAGGAAAGAAAATTTACCTCTTCTTTATAGATTTTAAGGCTGCCTTCGACATAATAGATAGAAGAAGCCTGCTTCTAAAACTCAGCAACATGGAATAAGCACAAAAATGTTGAAAATAATTCAAAGTCTGTATACAGAGAACCGAACCACAGTATGGAATGGGGTGTGCCTGTCGGAGGATTTTGAGAACAACCGAGGAGTGAAATAGGGATGCCCTCTTAGCCTCCTATTCGCCTTTTTTGTCGACGACATAGCATGTGACTTGGAAGGTGTAGTCAAGCTTGGAGTCCAAAAATTTAAGATCCTCATGTACGCAGACGACATGCCAATAAGCAGAGACCCTTGGCAATGCTGCAAAGAATGATAAACGCAACATATAAGTACTGCCAAATGTGGAACCTCAGCATGAACGTAGAAAAGTAAAAGGTAATGATTGTGCGGTGGGGACGGGCGACATGCTTCAAATGAAAGGTTTAAATTAGCCGGAGATCCGTTAGAAGTGGTAAAGACATTGCATTTCGGCCTGGGAGGTCTTAACTCCAAATATGAAGTTTGACACCCACCTCCAAGAAAAGCTTAAAGACACTCGAGAAGCCATTAACAGCACATAGTCGAGCTTAATGCAGGGAAAGAACGTTAACACAAGCGTGAAATACAGGATACGAGGCTACGGCGAGGGCCATAACTTGCTATGCAGCTCAAGTCTGGGGAGGCCAGCAATACGAGGATGTAGAACGAAGCCTAATATTCTTTATCAAGAAAATTTTTGCCCTGCCCTTAAACACACCTAACTACGCCATCTATCTAGAAACTGGATTGCCGCCACTTTTTGCATACCCTGCGCCTCTTTGGGATCAAAAGCTCTCAGAATGCCAGATAGTCGGTACCCAAAAGTGGTCGTGTGCCTACTTACTGCAACACAAGGCACAATTATTTCAGAATTGGGTAGAGCTTGCGTCACATGCAGAATCCTTAGATAACCAAAATAAATGGACTGTTGAGCATAAAAAATGCGGACCAGCATCGAAGCTTTTTCCAGGCAATCAATCCTATGTGCCAGGTCCAGTCAAAATTAAATGTGAAATTGCTGTTCAAAATCTAATGTATTTAGGAGGAATTTCCCAAATCTGAAACAAACTCGATGAGGGTACAGTATATACACCAACATACATGCGAGAAATTGAAAAAAAAATTTTATTTTGGTGAAGTTTAATTATTATAATTTAACTTATGATCCCTTCAATTTTTATGGAACAGGGTATAAAAAAATTATATAGAGCCCCAAATCAAATCCATTTTTTTTTGATGCAGGCGCTAAATAATTAAATTTATAAATAAGAAGAGAGAGTTAAAATTGTGTGTAAAAAAACGTTTAAAATATAATTTACAAATTTTTATTTAATTCTACTGTTAAATAAAATAAATAAATTGGAGTGGAGAATCGTTCCTAAAAAAATTGTCCGAAATTTTCAAAAAATTTCACAGACCCTAAGATTATTATGAAGTTCGGATAGATGACAATTGAAGTATAATTAAAAAAAATGCGTATATAATAGTAGTATTTATTGAAAGCGCTAGAAATTTTTATTCCTAAAATTATTATGAAGGTTTGATAGACTTCAATATGCGATCAGATTATCAGAGGGGTTTTATTTGATAGCCTATCTACTCTGAATTATTAAAATCAGCCACTTCAAGGTTGTAAAAACTTCGTCCTAGACTAACTTGGCTTAGTCTTTTCATTTTATTTTAAATAAGGCATATTTCCCCTTGACAAATTAAATGTAAATCAGTTATAGCTTTTGGAAGTTCAGACTCCAAATATATTGGTGAATCTAATGACTCTTTGTAGCAACGTGTGGTGCCCAGCAGTTAGTGTGCTAGGACTGCTTGGCCTTGGAACATCTAATTAAGAAGTTATTTTCTTTCTTTAGAAAATAGCTTTTATACAACCGATCACCTTTACCAGCTACTGGCACCAGCTGTGAAGTAACTGAAGTTATTTGATTGCGTTATATTTTATGAAGCAATTCTTAAATTATAACTTTAATTCTTTCTCAAAATTTAAAAATCTTGGGGCTGTATACCCAATGTTACAATGTTACTTGCAACGTAACCATTTAGAATGCGCCACTGTGCAACGAGAGTGCCACGTTTAAATCGTTGGATAGCCCCTTTTTGGTATTCATTATTTTTCTCATGTTTTTTGGGTCGTGTCCTTGTCAGGGCGTCAGCTGCTTGAACATAATGGAGACTGGAGTATGCCTGTCCCCGATACCCAGACGCATAATTTTTAGAATCCAACTTTGGCTTGAGGAACACAGAGAAGGGGCCGCAGCAGCAGCAACAGCGAAATTGGGCTCTGGTCAATGTCACAACGTTTTTGCTTTGTCCGAAGTTGATCAAAAAAGTTTACCAGTCGAGTTTCTCCCCATCCACCTTTGCAGCTATTATTTTGCAACGCACTTTCCATAGACAATAACTAATTTTCACCATGCACACGTCCAAGTTTTTCCGCAGGTCGAAGTTTTTGCGACAACTTTGTGCAAGTTATGTGCATGGACTACAGTTTGAGAGCCACTTTAAGCTTGGGGACTGCCTTTTGCTGTGGCTTCCACTTGGAGTTCGATGGCAAATCTTAAACTTTCGCATTTTTGTATGTGCGGGTGTAAATGTAATTAGCTGCTGGAAGTTGAGAGAGGACTAAAAAGTACTTGCGTAACTGAATGGCAATTTCTTGGAGAAAAGTTGGTATCGGAAATTCAAAACTCACTTTTAAGGTTTTCCGTTTTTCTCTCTATTTGAGACTTGCGACGTATACTATATACAGAAATAAAACTGAATTGTATATACATGGACCACTATGGTTGTAATCACAGCAACACAGTCTTAAACTTTTAAAATACATTTTTGGTAAAAACTTTGTACATCACCCTTGCAATGCCTAATTTCAAGCATTTTATTTCTAACCTTTCAATCCGTTTGACACCTCAAATCAGCCTTCTCAATAGAAAATGGAAAAAAATACAAAAACCTTATCGGCTTAACTGTTGCAGCCAAGTTCAAGCTGTGCTAAGCTTACTGCCCCACCCCACACCCAATCATGTTCAGGCCTTGTTCCCACGCCTTTTCACAGATTCATCCATTTTCCCAATTTCATTCAATTTGCAAAAACACAGAGCACAGTTTCCCAGTTGAGGTGTAGGTCGAAATGACGAGCATGACCAAAGTTGGTCTGGTCGTGGTCTTACTACATTCCACACCCACACCCACAAAAGAAAAGCAAAATTTTCATGTTTTTCCAGAGTCTTCAATCAAAATGCGTCGGCAAAGTTTTAATGCTCCGTCAAAAGCAAAAAACAAAAAAACTATACAAAGAGAAAGTTTTTAAGGGGCAAGCTGCCGGCTGCCCGATTTGATAAATGATGTGTCGAAAATAAATGATTATGCTCCCTCTCTTTTCCTCTAGTTTATGCTCTGTGTTAATGTTTTTGTTTTATATTTTCGGCATTGCTTTATGTTATTTCAGTTTCCTCCCATTTTAAGTTGAGCAAAATTGTTTGTAAGAGTTCGTCTATTTGCATGGCTCATTTGGCATATTGATTTCGTAGCTGTTGTTGTTGTTGTTGCTGGGATTATGGTGCATTTGTGAACAATATAATGTACATTTTGGTTTTCGGTTCGCTCCAGCATGGCAATTGACCCGAAACGAACGACCACTTAAGTGGGGTCAATTGACATAAACAGTGCTTGCGCGTTAAATGATGATGACACCATATAATTCTAAGCACTTCACAGCACTCTTCACCTAGTCCGTAGTTACCAGGTCTGTCATTAAAGGGCTCAATCTCTGCAAGAACATTTCGGTTACTAACTTTAAGACTGGCGTTAACATGTTGTTCTATATTGTGTAAAATTTGCATATTGATATCTTTTGTATCTTCTGTGTAAAATGAGAATATTTCGCTATTTTTTTTACATTCTTCGGCTTCTTGTTAAAATAAGCTATATGTGAACTTTCTTAATGAGCAGCTCACATTTAAAACATTTCAACTCGGAAATAAAAGAACTAATTTCACGGGATTAAAATATTGCGAACTTTTTACACAAAATCGAACTTTTTGAGATATGCCAGTATTGATGTAAGTGAGCTATTTTTCATTTAAATGTAGCATACTTTTTGGGGCACCCTTACTAATGAAATTTTAACCTGTGTCTTAGTTTGATTTTTATGAAGAAGCATAGAATACTTATACATACGATGTTTGCGAGGGTTGCATTGGAAACAATAAAAGTTATTTTCACCATAACTCGATTTTCGACCGATCCTTCCCTTGCCACCCATAAGATATAGTCATACGACTAGACACTCAAAAAAATGGCCCAACTTTTGCAACACAGAAATTAGCAACCATTCCTTTGTATTTTGGGGAAAAATAATCGTTTTCCCAGCACGTCATTTAAGATATTTGTGTATTCCAAAAAATTTTTTGTGGCTGAAGATAAAAATGATAAATAATTGTTTTTGTATACCAAATAAAACACAGAAAAAGAAAAAGGACGGGGGGTGGTATTGCTATTACGATGAACGTAAACGGTAGGGGCGAGAAGGCTTAGAACGTCTGGCTGATTCAGGATTGAAAAATATGATTTATATGTAGGGGAAGAAAGGAGAAAAAAAAGAGAAATAGAGGCCGGATAAGAAGAAATCTGAACAAGGAATCGAACGAGTCAAAGGTTTACTACTGGGAGTTACCGTCACGTCCAAATGTCCTTTAAACTCTCAGTGAACTGAGATGCTAGGCCTAACTGTACATGGAATACGCGGGAAAACAAACGTACACCAATTGATAAGATGTTTGAAGCAGTCGTAACATTGCGAAGGTTTGGGGTTTCTATATGACGAAGTGGAGAAGTTCCGATTTTCTAAAGAAAATATTAGGTAACCAATATGAACTATGCCCTATATGTGGAAATGGACTTCGACCCTCTATACCAAACGCTAGGATTACATTTTCTATATAAGGAAAATTAAATGCCTGAAACCCACTTAGCTCGGTTGCCAAACCTCGTTGAGTCAAAGCAGTGCTTCGAAACATGGAGAACACTTGCAGAAGAATTCAAGCTAATTTGGAGTTGACTAATCCAAATACGTGGGAGAGATCTCTCGAATAATATGAAGGAAGTTCAAAACTCACTTGATTTTACAGCAAGTAGGAGCAGCTCTACGAGGATATTTACAGACAACTAAGCTACTCATGGGGGAAAACCATATTTCACGACAACAACAGACTAGCTAATATCTTTTATCAGAGCTAGATGTGAAAGCTGAACCTACGTTGCCGCCCATATCAACGAACGGAAGCCGCTCTCAATTACGCTAAAGAAGACAGTTTCACTCATCAGTTTCCAATTTTACAGGAAATTAGAAAGGTGTATTGGAAGCAAGGAGAATTTAGTCAACAACGAGCCATGAAATTTTAACGGAGAAATTGGAATATTCTTTTAAATTTCGTGAAGCATCAACATATAGAAACGTATTGTTGAAGATTTTTAGATAGTAAACCGCCTAGTAACAAATATTAAGCAAAGTTATCCAAAGCTGAGGCTTTAAAAAGCTGGTTATGTATTTTATCAAATCTTACCTACTTAGTAACCTCAGAACGATGTTCCGACGGGGGAATCGAGTGTGTACGAGTGTGTGGCTTTGGGATTGTAGGTCCAATAGTACACTTCGAAACCATATTTTGTGAATAAAAAATTCTATTAAGTCACGGCCAAAATAACTTATGTAACATAGAACGATGGCTAATGCCTACTAAACCGTCCTAAGGCGATTCACCCTAAGTTTAAGAAAAAATTTCTAAATATGCTGTTCTAAGAAAACGGTAAGGCTTTAGAAAATGGTGAGACCTTTAATGAGTAGAAAACTTTATAAAATGGTGAGACTTTATAAAAAGAAAATAGAGCTTTAATTAAAGAATAAGTTTTGCATTTGGCTGGCTCAAGGTCAGTGACAAGAAGATGTGGTTATATTCGAAACAGCAATCGTTATACGGACATACCATTTGCTAATCCAAAATGTTGTAATTAATCTCTGTTGATTTGTGTTGATTATATTGAATTACAACTCATAACTGACCTTAAGCCAGCCAAATGCAAAACTTTGACAAAAACAGGTCGCTTAAAAACCCATATAAAGATTAAAGAATTTTTTTGGCTTCCTGTGTTCCTGAGACAGGGAATACCGAAAAGCAAGCAACATTTTTTAGCTTGCCTATTTATTATCTTATCTTTTTAAAAATTTCATGGATTATAGATGTTGCGAATATACAATCATAGAAAAAGGAGAGAATTTCATACTTGGATCAAGCAAGTTTGTACTAGGTAATAATGAAAATTCTTGATCTAAGATTAAATTTTTAATGCCAACTTTCTTGATTCAAGCGTATCTGTACTTGGTCTAGTACAAATATGGTCAAAATAAAGGACTTGAAAAAAATATAAGAAGGGGGGGGGGGGGGGAGGAGGCGGCAGGGGAGGGTGGGAGGTAGGGAAAGACCCACCAACGTGGTCGGTTTTTTTTAAGCTGTGATTAATTTTAAGATATCATAAGCATTTTGTGAGGTGTTTTTAAAATTGTCTTTAAATTATAAACTCCTTTAATTTAAATAACTGTTGCCGCTTGAACTTAAATGGCAGCCCCGCGGCGGGATTATTTAACTGGCGGCAGACAAGGTCTGGGAGAGAAGTCAGCAGAAACACCTAGACAGGTGCATTTGTTGCCAAGCCACGTTTAACACGTGTTTTTAATTCACCTACTTTTTTTTTGTTTTTCTTGTTCTCCAATCTCAATGTCAAGTAAAGCCACAAGCTTTAAAACGAACTAATTGTATGAAACTGAAGTAAATAAATGAAGTATTAAGAAACGTGAAGAACTATTTAATTGCCAATAACAACTGAGAGGGACACTTGAGAGCGAGCTCTCATGAAACAAATGAGCAAAACACAAAAAGTTTTCGCTAAAAGTGTATTTGATTTATTATTTTTTTTGTGGAAGGCGTTGGTCATATACGTGTAAAATGTACATAACACCCTGTCACAAAATTTCAAAAGTTTTTGTATCCGGCACTTTTAGCAATTGATTCTAATGTAAAATTTCACACTGAATTCAATATCTGCTATAAGCATAGCTCGCAAATAACTCTCAACCCAATGTTCAGTTCGCTCTGCTCACGTCACTGACCAAAAAATAAAAAACAAAACGGGCTCGGGCTTCCCCTCAACCGAATTTAAGCAGCGATTTCGCTCACTGCTCGGTGGCCATGGTTGAACACACAGCACCGATCTGTCTGAGAGCAACCCCATTCCAGGCCCAATTCAGTCAATCGCTCATCAAATGCGGTCTTCACGAAGACCGAACTTTAAAAAGGTTGTTTCATTCGGTTGCAGACTCAAGAGAGCGCCAGAGTTAAGCATAAACAGAGAGCGAGTCAGCGTGAGAGAGAAATAGAGAAGGCATATAGTTTTTCGCACACATTCATATTGTTGTTGTTGTATGCTTACACAACGATGCATACATACAAAAAGACCTTTTGAATGCGTGAATTTTGGCAAAAGGGGCCCGAGCAAGACCTGACAGAAAAATTTAAAAATAAATGTGTTTCTCTCCTCTCACAACCAAAGAGAGGGAGAGAGCGTAGTTGTCGGTTGGGTCGGTAACTTTATTGAATGTGATCGCGCGAAAGCGGTCGTTTTCTGACACAGGCAAACGGGGGACCATTTTATGCGACCTCTGGCTATAAGTGATATCGGTTGACAAAAACCAGAGAAAATGGCATTTTAGTAGACCTACCATTTTTCAAAACACTAAAATTAAAAATTTAGTTATATCTCAAAAACCGTTCTACTTTCCACAGCTTCAGCGTAAAATTTTACATAAGGATCAACTATTTAGAAGCCGGGATCATAAAATTGTTGCATAGTGTAATTAATCAATTATTTTTTTTTATGCGTTAAGCAAAAATTAATAGTTTCTGGGTTTTATTTTGATTGGTTAATAATTATCATAAGCCCCACTCTTCAAATACTTATGTCATCCTAGCAAACATTTTTTATCGCGTAAGATAAGAATGCGATTCTTCCAGTAGGTGTCGCTTCACTCTGGCGATATCGCATATTTATCGCATTCTCATCTCCCTTCTTCTCTTTCTTCTGAGAGATACGAAAAAGCCTCTTCTCATGGAACTGCTGCTATTGCTTCTGTAAATTAAACAGACATATAGCCTATTTTCACTGAACAAATGTAGCTTCATTTCATGAAATGAAGAAAATGATATCATTTCTTCCATACGAATTGTCACTTCATTTTGCCTTTCAAATAGGCTATTATATTTATTTATTACATGATAAACTTTGAGACAACTAAAGGGTTACTTGTATTGAATCTTTTTGAAAGCATGCTCCCACAAATTCTTGCTTGTAATTCTCAAGTTCTTCAAGTTCTTATTTATCACTTTGCCCATATAAAAAGGCAATAAAAATTGATGGCACATATCGCCAATTTATCCCTGAACTGTTAAAAATGCGATACCTTATGTGTTTTGTTTTTGTAAATCGCCAAACTATCATCAGACTCTCATCTGAAACTATCGCCAAACTCATTTTTTGACAAGGGAGATAAAGAAACCCGACAAAATGTTTGCCCTACGAATAACAAATAGAATATTTTTCTATGTTCTTTCTTATTCGCTTCTTAGTGTAAATGTACGTAGGTTTAAAGTATGAGATCAATATCTTCAGATTGTGGAAACTATTCAACATCACGCACAATTCGCACAATGCAATTCACTTTTACCCAAGGCTCGATACCGGAACCGGTACCGTTAACCGAAATAAACCGATTCAAATCTCGTACCGAACCCCAAACCGGAACCGATACAAATTTATTTTTGAGAACCGAATACCGTTTTATTGGAACCGATAGTACCCGAACGAAACCGAAACTTTAATACCGGTACAGTTTCGGTTTCTTTTAAACGTTGTGCCTATGTAATTTTATTAAGCTTGAGCAAAAGTATGTAACAGAGAGGAATCATTTTCAACCTTAATAGGTATATATATTCTTAATCAGCCCATTGACCAGGAAATCCATCGAAACTGTTGATTTCGTTTTCACACTTAACACGAAAGTACACAGAGACGACCTACCCAGAGAATATAGTAGGTTCCTGCACTTGCGTGCACTGCAAATTGGAAATATAAGCACAGTCGTCCTCTCTGGCAAAATCGCACTTAAACGTATTTGAAAACAATAAAACGTTCTTAACTGGTGGTCAGAATCTTCCACCAAGTTCCCAGAATTATATTAGATTTCAAAAGTAGTGCGTTTTATTCCACTACGCAGGTTAGCTTGGAACGCCTCTTCTCTTCTCTTCTCTATAATACATAATGTAGCATTTATGAGCATACAGAGTAATCATATGTTCTGACATGTTAACTACGTAAACAAATACGAAATATGAAGTCTATATAATTTTGATTCGTTTTATTAAACAGGAATAAAATGATTTAGATTTATTTCAGAATTTAGTTTTTTCAGTATTAAAAATAGAGGGAAGCTAACTTCGGCTGTACCGAAGTTTATATACCCTTGGAGCATGATATATGCTGCCAGTTTTTTATATGGCTATACTGATATATTCATCAAAAAAAAGTTTTTCTCACTAGAACTACATTTTGGACCGATCGTTCCTATGGCAGCTATATGCTATAGTCATCCGATTTAAATCAAACTTGACAAAATTGTGTGGTAATATATAATATAGATCTGTACAAAGTGGGAGCGATAGCATTGAAAACAAAAAAGTTTTTCTTACTAAGACTTTTTTCAGACCTATCTTTTGTATGGCGCTATACTATAAGTTCCGCCAATGAAATTATGTAATTTTGAACTTAAGGGGTTGGGGCTTTTGTACTTCGTGAATTATGTGAAATCTAGAAAACTTTAAACGTTTGAGCGATAGCTGAAACAAAAAGTTTTTCTTACTAAAACTACATTTATGGCAGCTATATGCTATAGTCATCCGATCCGGCCGGTTCCGACAAATGTGCAGCGTATTTATACCAAAAGACTTCGTGCAAAGTTTGGTTGAGATAGCTTTAAAACTGACGGAGGGGATAGCATAGAAACAGACGGACAGACGGACGGACAGACGGACATGGCTATATCAACTCTGCTCGTCATGCTGATCAAGAATATATATACTTTATGTGGTCGGAGATGTTTCCTTCTGTGCGTTACAAACATCCGGACAATTTTAATATACCCTCTCCAAGGGTATAAAAATAAGTGGTACTTATATCAGTGCGTACAGGTATACCGAAATAAAAATCCGGGTACCGTATCGAAACCGAAAATCGAAATTAATTGATAACCGAAATATAACCTTTACCCGAAACATTCATTTCGGGACGTAACGGTACCGGAACCGGAACCTGAACCGAAATTCGTTTCTGGATAAAGCCCCGCTTTTACCGTTTAACATTTTTTTCCGCCACCGCACTCTTTTTCCTACTTACCTCTCACAAGTACTAGCCCAGAAAAGCACAGAACGAATGACGAATTTCAAAAGAAGAAGCTAGAAACTCGCTGCAGACCCGACACCAACTTCGAAACATTCACCATAAAAAACGAACAAGATAGAGTATAGCTGTTTCTCTTTGATTTGAGAAACTCTATGGGGGGTGCCACAGAAATCTCTAGAGATTTTGCCGACGGTTGGTTTGTAAATCTCTCGAAAAATTCGTTTGTGCCACAGAACTTCTAGAGATTTCATTTTCTAATTAGAAAATCTAGTTGGAACACCAGATATTCCAATTGATGTTCCATCTCTAAAAACAGGGCTGAATCTCTCGCAAAAAATTTCCCTTATTTTAGATGTGGGTTAATTTAATGATAAACTGGAGTTTGTTGATTGTGTTATATGTTTTATGATGCATTTTTAAATAATAATTACATTTTAAGTCGCATTCTCCACCAATATAAAGCAAAATTTTAAAATTTGTTGGCGCCAAACATGAGGTATTAGTTTCCATTCCTTAATCCGCTAGCTGTCATGTAGTGGGCGCCACTTCGACAAAAAGGCGCTAGTGAGAAAAGAGCTTTGCAAAATCTCCTAACAACACATTGGAGGTTTGAAACCAACCAAAAGAAATTTCTGTGGCACCTAAGAATTCGAATTCTGTTGGAATTTGGTCGGAAGAGGTTTCTGTGGCACCCCCGTATGTGTCTCTTTCTGCTTTTAGAATTTCATATCCACTTTGATTTGAAATCATATCACTAGGTCATTTTTTATATCACTTTGATCCATTGACATTTCAATATAATATTCTTAGTATCAATATAATGCAACAGGTTCATATTTATATTAAATAGATTCACATTGATATGAAAATATTGATATTATTGAAAATATATAAGGTTGTCATAGTCTTGCGGTATTTTTATTGAATTTTTAATTGTTCATAAAATTTGTTATAATAATGCTATTTAAGTCAACGTGACGAGTTCCCAACGAGATGCCAACTTCATAATGCCCCTCTTATAGAAGCTCGCTTCCCTATTGGCAAAAAACTCGGAGAGCCAATTTTCACAGGACTCTCTTGTGGCCAACTTCCGACTACCAAGCTCGTTCGCCATGGACAGAAATAGGTGGTAATCACTTGCGCGAGATCCGGACTATACGGTGGATGCAAAAGAACCTCCCATCCGAGCTCCCGAAGCTTCTGGCGCGTCACAAAGGTGTGTGGCCTGGCGTTGTCCTGATGGAAGACAATTCGGCCTCTGTTGATCAAAGATGGCCTCTTCTGCCTGAGTGCTGCATTCAAGCGGTCCAGTTGTTGGCAGTACAGGTCCGAATTGAGCGTTTGGCGCATAGGGACAGCTCATAGTGGATGATTCCCTGCCAATCCCACCAAACACACAGAAGAACCTTCCTTGCCGTCAATCCAGGCTTGGCCACCGTCTGGGCAGCTCCCCCGCTTTTCGACCACGACCGTTTGCGCTTCACGTTGTCGTAGTGACCCACTTTTCATCGCCAGTCACCATCCGCTTCAAAAACGGGTCGATTTTGTTGCGATTCAGAAGCGATTCGCTGCATCCATACGGGCAAAAATTGTTTGCGTCAAGTCGTGTGGGCACCCATACATCGAGTTTCTTTTTGAATCCAAGCTTCTTCAAATGGTTTATAACGGTTTGATGACTCATGCCCAGCTCTTGGCCGATGCTACGGCTGCTACTTTGCCGGTCTCTTTCGATCAATTCAGCGATTTTATCGCAATTTTCGACGACAGGCCTTCCGGACCGTGGCGCATCTTCGATCACCTCTGCACCAGAACGAAAACGTTGAAACCATCGTTGTGCGGTGGAAATGGAAACTGTATCGGGTCCATAAACTGCACAAATTTTATTGGCAGCATGAGATGCATTTTTGCCTTTATCGTAGTAGTACTGAAATATGCCGTATTTTCTCTTTATTTTGCTCCATGTTTGCGACGCTATAACTTACAAACGACTAAAAACAAACAACAATAAATCAAACACGTGTTAGCGCGTGAAAAAACTTTCCAAAAAGCTTCGAGCTTTGAGCGGCAGTATATTACTAGCGTTTCAGAAAAGTATAGAGCTGCGATAGCACATTTCAAATATGGTTCGAAATTCTCACAGCAAAGCAACAAAATATCGAATCGTGATTTCGACGAAATATGAAATGAAATAAAAGCTAACCTCATGAATCAAAAAGCAGTGCTTGTCAAACCCTTAAAATTGATTTTCAAAATGTTTTTTAATGGTAGGGGTAAACGGTTTATAATTTAGATTATTAGTTTTGTTATTTCAACAATTTTAACACAGAACGATGGCTGCTGCGACTAGTCCGCTTGCTGTTCTTTGGCCACATCACGCTCTACGGGATTATCCCCGCTACCCTCAATGGTGCTGGCCACCAAAGAAGCCGATGAGGCTGAAGGACGCAAAACTACACTATTATCGCTGCTTTCGCTGCTGGAGTCGCCCACATTTAGATCGTTGATTAAAGCCTCGGCTGGTGGCGGTGGAGCCACGGCGGCAGGGGGTGGTGGTACCAAAGTGGGCGTGACCGGCGAGGCTATACAAATGCGTTTTGAGGGCGGTGGCGCCACATGACCCAAACGAGCATTGGTCAGCGTAGTACCAGCGGCCACAGTCTCAAACGACATCAAATCGCCAAAGTAAACGTGTTGAATCACGGGGAATTTGGAGAGGATCTGAAAGAGCAGCTGTTTAAAAAAAAAGGATGATTTCAAAGATTTTATATCACCTCTTTTTGATACATCTTGACCAATCCCGCATTGATTTTTACCCAAGAAGGAACCGCTGTGATGCTCCACAATTGATTGGAGTGTTCACCAAAGTGTCCCGTTTTCACCTTGCAGATGTAATCGATGCAACTGATGAACATAAAGTGTTCCTTTATGGTCATTGATGATCTGCTCATCCACAAACTTGGCCGGATCGAAGGGACTCTTGGCTGCAATCAGAATATTACATAAAAATGTGGATGCAGGACTGATTTCGTATTACTTGCCCGCCAACTGTGCACTGCCCCAGATGAAGGGCACAAACTGAAAGTCATCCAACGACCAAACACCCTGACTCCCTGCCGGTTCCATGTTGTATGTCCGCTGTAGTCTGCGAGCAAACTCCAAATAACGATTAAACAGTCTCAGAGCCGCACTCACAATATCCTGCTCCTGCAGTATTTCAGCCTTGAACAGAGCACACAGGAAAAACATAAAGGAGAGCTCATGCCCGGTGCCATAGTCAATGCGTGTGGCATTACCAAAGGCTTCCATTAGATATTGTTGCAATTCATTCAAATACTTTTGCTTCGAGATGGGCATCAACTGTTCCAACAGCTCTGGCACTTGTATGCGCATCTCTCGAGCCCAATCCCTGTAGGCTTTGTTGCCGAACCGCTGCGGCTGATCCTGGGGCGGATGTTGCTCTATTAATTTCTCCAGCGAATCGAAGAGACTTAACAATTTGCCCAACATTTCCGATTCGTACATCTCATCGGTGGTCTTGATGCCCTGTATGGCCGAGCTGGTGCCATTGATGTAGCCGATGAGATCATGATAGGCGCGGGATCTTTGCCAAAGAGCCAAATCCCCAATATTTTGTACCCGCTTGTCGAGAGTTGCCGGCGGTTTGCCTAACAAAGAGGGATTGTCTTACTTAGATTCAGGGTACACATAAATCAATGAGTTTACCTGCCGCCAAGGCATTGGCATTAGCCATCTGTTTGATTTAATTAATTTAATTGAAAGAGAAATAAAAAAAAAATTCGTTTTGTTTTTGTGCAACTTAGTGATGGGCGAGCCAGTGCAATTACGACATATCGATGCACTAGAGATGCGCAACTCGTGACAGTGACTGAAACTGTCCATCACAGTCGGCGATTCTGAAACATCAATTTTAAAACACTCGTACTCAAAACGACGCAAAATTAATTTCGTAACGCTACTTCATCATGAGTTGTTCGAAACTTTTCTAATAATATGTAATATTGTGACATGAGTAATAAAAAAATAATGAGATTTGATAATAGAAGTAACTGTTGTCACTATTTTGTTACTATCGTTATCGCTCATAACAGCGCACTGTTAAATAGCAGACAGCCGTTAATCAGTACCACCAATTTAGCCGCTTTTCACCAAGTTACAAGCAACTCGAGATTCATGAGCCAAGCAAATGAAATCTCTTTTATTTTGATGTCTAAATCTCTAGCTGAAATTATTTACAATATGTTCTTAACACATTTAAATTAAAACCTATCTTACAATAGAATTTAAATTTCGTAATATTAAGAGTTATCTGTGTGATTTTAACACTTAATTTACAGCAATTAGATAGCTGACATCTACACCGCCATTTAGCTATTCTCGCGCACAGCTATTTTTTGGCCAAACTCACAGCACTGAACAAACTTGGTATTTCGCACATATAACGGTCACATTATAATTGTGAGGTGCCTGCACATATACGGTCACACTGTTGAGCACGTCAACAAACTACGCCTACGCCGGCTTATTTTAATAATAATAATTTAAAAACTTTATTACAAGCTTAGCCAAGCTCCTCCAACATGATTGAAACTCTCTATAGTCTGCCATTTCATATTCTGGTGCCACCAAACATCAAAGTGCGACGTTTTAACATACCCAAGCCCTCGCCTATGGCGGTGTTCAGTGTAATTCTAGTCTCCTACTTCTTGGTCACCGGCGGTGAGCATTTGCATTGAAACTGATTTCATTTTACTCTAATCTCCTCTCAACTTTGGTCCAGGCATAATCTATGATGTCATCGTGGAACCACCCAGCGTGGGAGCCACCGTGGATGAGCACGGGCACTCACGGCCCGTGGCCTTTATGCCTTATCGCGTCAATGGCCAGTACATAATGGAGGGATTGGCCAGCAGTTTCCTATTTACCATCGGCGGCCTGGGCTTCATCATTATGGATCAGACACATGCACCCGGCAAAACCAATCTCAATCGCTTACTCCTGACAGCCATGGGCTTCATTTTCATTCTGGTTTCCTTCTTTACCACTTGGCTCTTCATGCGCATGAAGTTGCCCAGCTACTTGCAGCCATAGCAAATATATTAAGCTTTTGTTAACAACACCGGTTAATCTCTCTCTATATATTAAGTTCAAGAAATTGTGAGCTATAAAAGTATTTAAACAAAACTTGAATTCGAATTGTGGCCCAATAACTTGAGGTCTTACAAGAACAACTCCTACAAATAGCAAGTCTGTATGTATGTCTATGCGTTTACCACAATTTAGATAGTAATGAGATATGTTAATAAACTTTGTAACTTGATTGTCTATGAAATAATCAAAACTAAAGATATTAAATGACTCTAGAAGTTATTTCGGAGCTCCTCCGGTTCGCGGGTTGAAACCAAAATTATGGAAGAAGGCCTGCTTTACCCAATTAATATGTTTAAAGCCCAAACAAACTTACAAATTCTTTACTTTTAAATGGGGAAAAGCAAAATCAACTCTCACTATAGTCAATGGTGATGATAAAAGACAGCGCTAAGGCTTAAGATGACCAGATCAAACTTTCTACATCATCATTTTCTGAATATATCTATAAGTTCGAAATCGAAAATTCCATAAATTTAGATTTAAACTTAGAACCGTTAAGGCTAGCTGATTGTTAATTTTGAATGCTCTTAAACGGATTCTCAAAATTTGGTCGCATTTGGTTAAAGGTAGGTCGAAATTAAGGCAAGGGTATAAACACTTTGACAGAGCCTACTCTAGGTGAATAATTTGGTTCGAACCTTTGTTTTTTTTTCATATATGGTAATCCCAATGAATTAGAAATAAATCGATTTCGGCCAAAGGGCATTTTGGCTGTTGCATAGTGTTCTTATACTAATATTTCAGAAAGGGTTCAACACATCAAAGAAAATCTAACATAGAAGCACACTTTGCAGCGTCATCAACTTTTCACTCCGATATTAGTCAGCTGTTCGCTGTAATTTTGGCTCTCTGAGTTATTTTTTGACTATGTCCGTCTCCCTCTAATCACCGTATTTTCCTATGTCGATAAATATTTTGAATAGCATTTTGAGTTGTCAGAATGAAGTATCTCTTTGTCAGAATGGAGTTAACATCACTCAAAGTGTGCTTCTATGTGGGATTTTCTTTTTCAACATCCGAAATATCTCTAAATTTTTATTTGGGCCAGTTGCCGACGAATTGAGTATCTCGTAGTAAAATTTGAATTCCTGAAAACTGTTGTGACAAGAAAGTCGACCTCAAATATGACACTCCCAAGGACAATATGAAAGGAGAAATGCGCTTAGACATAATTCCCTTTTTACAATATAAAATGAACAATTTTGATGCTATCCTAAATGTCAATACAACGGCAGGCTCTGTGAAAAAAACCTGGGCCCCCTATAAGATTTTTAGTCGCGTGTCACCGTTATCGTTATGAAATTACCAATGTCGATGAATGTTATTTTACACCGTTAACGTTCAAAGAAATATTAGAGCCCGCTAGGCTTAAACTGTGCATTCATTGTTGTTAAATCCTGTTGAATCAGAGTAGACCGAATGATCAGATTTTGAATAAAGTATTTAAAAATAACCGCCTAATTGTAATTATGCTAAATATATCGCTAGGTATTTTAGTGTTAAGTTATTTTTAAACATGAGACTAAGGTCATACTGTAATTTGAAATAAAGTCAATTGTAAAACCAGTATGAATAAAATTATAATAAACCTGAAAACCGAAAAAAAACGGTCATATGGACAAGAGCGTTTAAATCTTAGCAAAAGCCTGAATTATTTGGGATAGACCTTAGTGTAATTTCTGATGCAAAAATTTATAAGGAGAATAGTTTTATAATTTAAAAATTTAAAAAATAAAAAGCTCAACGATTACCATAAAGACTTCAGATTCACACTTGAGTTGGAAGTGGAGCAAAACTACCGTTCCTGGATTCCATCATACATAGGCAGGATAATACATTAAAACTGCAAAATACAAAAACATCATAGATAATTAAGCTCGGAATTTCATTAGACTTGGACTTAAGCGTTCCGGTTTTTCATGAAAACAAAAAAATTAAAAAATTAATAAATCATACAATATATGGCCTGTATTGCCTAAGAACAGAAAACACCGGAATAGTGGGCCAAAGGAAAAAAACCCAACATCTACAAATCGGTTGTCTATACAACAAACCGATACACACAAATAGAATAGAATAAGTAATTTGAATTGCGAAATCTCATGTGCAGGAGACGGAACCACTGTATGCGAAAATAAAACCTACATAGAGAAAAAAAAGATCCACGTAGAATGGATATTCGAAATATCCACTTAAGATCCAATTTTTAAAATATCCTTTTCACATTTGTCAGCTCCTTTGGATGAAGAATTATTTTATTTCTGATATATCCTTTTTAAGCGAAAATAAATTAATTTCGAAAATATCCAATGGATCCCAAAAAAGGATAGCGGACTATCCAGTCCAAATAATTACCGAAAATATCATGAGGATCATCAAAACTATCCTTTTTTTTCTCAGTGTAGACTATCAGGAAATAAGTCTGATGTAAAACGACGAGACGAGAAACCAATTCAAAAAATTGAGGGAAGCTAACTTCGGCTCGACCGAAGTTTATATACCCTTGGAGCATGATATATGCGGCCAGTTTGTTATATGGCTATACGATACATTCATCAAAAAAGTTTTTCTCACTAGAACTACATTTTGGACCGATCGTTCCTATGGCAGCTATATGCTATAGTCATCCGATTTGAATTAAACTTTGCAGAATTGTGTGGTTGTATATAATATTGATCTGTACAAAGTTTGGGGAAAAGAAAAAAGTTTTTCTCACTAAGATTTTTTTTAGACCTATCTTTTGTATGGCAGCTATACTATATAGTTGTCCGATTTTGATAAATTTCGGTGGAATTATGTGAAATCATAGAAAATTTATAAATACGACGGTTGGGAGCGATGGCATCGAAAACAAAAAGTTTTTCTCACTAAGATTTTTTTTTATACTCTGTACCGAAGGTACATAGAGTATATTAAGTTTGTGCAAAAGTATGTAACAGGGAGAAGGAATAATTTCCGACCCTATAAAGTATATATATTCTTGATCAGCATCAACAGCCGAGTCGATATAGCCATGTCCGTCTGTCCGTCTGTCTGTCTGTCCGTCTGTCTGTCCGTCTGTCTGTCCGTCTGTCTGTCCGTCTGTCTGTCCGTCTGTCTGTCCGTCCGTATGAACAAACAGATCTCAGAGATGGTAAGAGATAGAGGTTTGACATGTATGGGACAAATGCTTCTTATACTTGCAGGCAGATCAAGTTTATTTTCAATTTTCGCCACGCCCCCTCCCGCCCCCACAATTTTGAAAAAACGTCATATCTCCCACAGTTTTGTAGATAGATGATTTGTACCTTCTAGAGATAGTTAGTCATTAGGAATATGTATCGATTTGCCAAAAAAATGATAAAGATCGGACGAGCGGTTCTCAAGTTATGAGCAAATAAGTGAATCTGAATCACTCCCGGCCACCCCCGCCACCCACCACCCACCCTTTCACAACCAACGCCGCACAATCTTAGAGAGAGAGAGAGAGAGAGAGAGAGAGAGAGAGAGAGAGAGAGAGGAGAGAGAGGGGGAGAGGGAGGGAGAGGGAGAGAGAGAGAGAGAGAGAGAGAGAGAGGTACAGAGTATATTATAGTCGGGCTTGACCGACTTTCTCACTTGTTTAGACCTATGTTTTGTATGGCAGCTATACTATATAGTTGTCCGATTTTGATAAATCTCGGTGAAATTATGTGAAATCATAGAAAACTTATAAATACGGGGGTTGGGAGCGATAGCATTGAAAAAAAAAAGTTTTTCTCACTAAAACTTTTTCAACCGATCGTTCCTATGGCAGCTATATGCTATAATCATCCGATCCGGCCGGTTCCGACAAATGTGCAGCGTATTTGTACTAAAAGACTTCGTGCAAAGTTTGGTTAAGATAGCTTTAAAACTGACGGAGGAGATAGCATAGAAACAGACGGACAGACGGACAGACGGACGGACGGACGGACGGACAGACGGACATGGCTATATCAACTCAGCTCGTCATGCTGATCAAGAATATATATACTTTATGTGGTCGGAGATGCTTCCTTCTGTGCGTTACAAACATCTGGACAATTTTAATATACCCTCTCCAAGGGTATAAAAATGAGGGAAGCTAACTTCGGCTCGACCGAAGTTTATATACCCTTGAAGCATAATATATGCCTGCCAGTTTGTTATATGACAGCTTAACGATATATTCATTCGACTTTGATCAAACTCGCCAATATTGTGTTGAAACAGATAACATCATATCTGGATCGTATAAAGACGCTACCATTGAAAACAAAAAAGTTTTTCTCACTAGAACTAATTTTTCTACCGTTCGTTCCTATGACAGCTATAAACTATAGTCATCCGATTTGGATCAAACTGGGCAGAATTGCGTGGTAGCATATAATATTGATCAGTAACAAGTTTGTGAGCGATAGCATTGAAAACAACAAAGTTTTTCATACTAAGACTTTTTTTCAAATCTATTTTTGTATGGCAGCTATACTATATAGTTGTCCGATTTTCATACATCTTAGTGGAGTAATGTGAAAGCATAGAAAACTTATAAATACAAGGTTTGGGAGCGAGAGCATTGAAAACAAAAAAGTTTTTCTTACTGAAACTACTTTTTCAACCGATCGTTCCTATGGCAACTAAATGCTATAGTCATCCGATCCGGCCGGTTCCGACAAATGTGCAGCGTATTTGTACCAAAAGACTTCGTGCAAAGTTTGGTTGAGATAGCTTTAAAACTGACGGAGGAGATAGCATAGAAACAGACGGACGGACAGACGGACGGACAGACGGACATGGCTATATCAACTCAGCTCGTCATGCTGATCAAGAATATATACACTTTATGTGGTCGGAGATGCTTCCTTCTGTGCGTTACAAACATCCGAACAATTTCAGTATGCCCTCTCCAAGGGTATAAAAACATCACTTGCATTCCACTGTGAAGAGAGCAGATACTTACTTACACAGGAACAACAAGGCAAGAAACAGTTCAGGTTAGAAATGTTGCAAATAATAAACTCACCAAAACACATAAGACTGAACTACAAAACGGTCACAGAAAATTGAACAGCCGCCTATTTGACCATATAAATAGGAAAATAGACTCAGTTTCAAACTCCGCAGTTGTCTTATTGAACGCTGTTGCTCTCTGTATGTTAACATTTTGTAATCCTCTTGTTTTATATCAAGTATAAAAATGTGGAGTTTCGTTTCTTGTGTTATTGTTATACACCCTGAGAACGAATGCCGACGGCATTTCAAAATATATTGGAGAAACAAACAACTGTGTTTTACTTAACTAAATCCATCAAGCAATATGTGCGTCTTCTGACACTTTTTTATGAGCATTCATCGTCATAATGTGTCAAAAAAGATTCAGGAATGAGCGTTTTTTTTTCTGTGAAAACGGTCGCTCTAAATGTATAAGTTTTCTGAGTCTAATCTGACTCTTTCTGACACAGATATAAGTGCTTTCACCCTCCCAATGAAGCATATAAAATCCTCATAAAAGACACATTTAAAAACTCATAAAAGTTACTTCTCTAGGCACTTGAAGATGTACTGAATTGCCTCCTGAAAGGCTCTTTTTAGACGCATATGGGAGAAAAATTTGAATAAAATTAGAAAATTTTACAAACCACTAATTTATTTTAAATATTGTTTCGCATGCACGCCCTCTTCTTTTATTTCACAACTAAATAAACTTGTGAATTGTCTGTCGTCTTGCTTACCGCATGATTTCGTGCAAAACGCTAAAGCGAAATCTTCGATTACTTGCCTACTTCAACTCCGAAAATACTCAAAAATAAGTGCTTTAAATTTGCTCCGAAAACCCTCAAATTTATGTGTTTACTCCAAAAAACGCTCCTAAGCTCGGCTCTTTTCAGACACACAATTTGGAGCGCTCCGAACTTGTTTGCTTGGAATAATAAAACTTCATGACCTGGAGCCTGTCAACAACTAATAGCCAAACTTTAAAAATTTAAGAAAACATCAATGTTTCATCGATGTTTTTACTTTTCAAACATCGAATACATAGATTTTCCAGACGGATGCTGACAGACAGTTTCTTTATCTTCCTTCTGGCTGTTACATACATGTGCACAAACTTAATATACTCTGTGTACCTTTGGTACAGATTAGAATATTTTATATTTTTCAAATCACGATCTTTGCGCCTTTGGGTAGCACAGTGTCATAATATTTAGAGAGAGAGGCTCTCTCATTTGAATTTGCCAATGTGCACAAATTTTCAGCGTCCCTTGTGTTTTGGGCACTCAGTTTGCCTCGCGCCGTTTGAACGCATAGAACGTACGAATTGCTTTAGCGGGAAAGCAGTTTCTATCTAGTATATATAAATTTAGAATCTATTTTGGTTATAGTCTTTTTTTGTTGGCCCTGCATACTAGCAAATAAAATCAACTAATTTTAAACTCCTCGCGAAGTTGAAACGATAAAGTTCAAAGTCAATCAAAATCATGAAGTGAAAGAGAATAATTCAAATTCCAAATGCCCAACCAAATGATGTAACATCTGAGCAGCATTAGTGTGTTGACCAATCGGTTTTCTGCGTCGCAGTTTTGTTTACCAAAGAGATTCTGCAGGAATCATGTCGAAAAAGTGCACCGTTCGGTCGTTGAGCGACAGCGCATTGGCCGAATTGGCCAATCTGTTGGTGTCAACCATTAGCTATGTGCAATATGCGCCCGATGTGCACTTGGATATTAATATTGTGATGGTGGAGTTGAATGAGTATTTAACACAATCGGGAGCTACGCCCAATATATATCAAGATCTATTGAGGGTCATTCTAAGTTCGGATTATTTGGATGCCAACATGAGGTTCATCTGTTTGCAAATGCTGCTAAATTGTGGTGTTACCTTTCTGATTACCGAAGTCTTTCCGTTTAGTTATTATGAGAAAATTCTACAGGTAATTGAAGTTTTGGAAGAAACGAGGGCAGCTTGTTGAGTCGGTGACTTTTTCATGAAAACATTGGAAAATAATGGTTGAAAACGGCTGTTTTGTCGGTTTTTGGTTTGGTTTTTTATTTACACTCTATTTACACGGGTTTCTATATACACACGGTTTACTATTTACAATGTCGATACAGGTTTCTTCTGTATATTTTATATACAGCGTCTGTCTTTGTGCGTTCTATCGATGCATTCTCACAGATTGGCGGTTATTTTCAAACTATTCCAAAGTCTACATGACTCAAAATTTTTAGATAGTTGACACTTAAAGTTACCGCTTATCAAACTGCCCTCGTAATCATTGTACCTCAAGACTTAACACATATCCTTTGCAGGTTATAGCCGCCCAAGGAGCTGGCTTACGTGTATTGAATATCAAAGGAATTTGGGTGAAGGAAGAGCATATGCATTATATGTATGAAATAGTGAAACGCTGCAAGAATCTGATCAAGCTATATGTACCCTATATAGCCAACGATCAGTTGCTCGAGGAAATATCCAAATCCTGCACTCGCTTGCAAATTCTCGATATTTCTGGTGAGACGGATATCACAGAAATTGGCATTGATTGCCTGGCCAAAGGAGTCTGCTCGCAATCTCTGACTGTGGTGGATGTGGGCATGCCCGGAGAGGAGAATATTTGCTATTCGGATATTGCTTTAATACTGGAACATTGTCCACAGGTGGAGACATTATCCACCTACTCCTTTGTGGGAGCCGCTCTGAAGTTCATCTATGACAATATCGATGATCGCTACAAGTGTCGCTTGAAGTATGTACATGACACGGCCACCGATGAGGGGACTCTTCAAGTTATAATGCAAACGTGTCCCCGATTGGAAACTTTGTATCTTGACTCACCCAAAATGGGTTGCCTGAGAGCTTTGCATACCAGAACATTGAGGAAGTTAAAAATCTATAAATTTGTAGTGGGAGAGCTGATGCCACTGCTTGAGCGACCGATTGGACGGAATCTCAGGCATCTCACCATGATCAAGGGCAATGGAAATCTGGAATTAGGCAAACTGGCGAGATTATGCCCATCATTGATTGATCTCGATTGTTATATGATCGATAGTTTGTCCTATGGCAACACTCAGGTGAAATTCCAGCAACTGGAGGGATTGGAGATTCTCAGTAGTGCGTTCATGACGAGCTCGTTAAAGGCCTTCCTTTGCAATTGCACGGATCTAAAGCGACTGGCCGTGGACACGGTGGAGTTTACAGACGAGGATATTATTGGGTATGTACGGGAGTACCAGAGCCCAAGGCTTACAAGTCTACAGTCTAAATTTTAAGTTGATAGCTTAAACAACTTCTAAGCTATGGTTCTGAACCACTTTTGAACCGGTTCGACACCGGGTCCTGATTCCGTAAAATATCCAACTCTATAGTACCAGAGAACAGTCCAAATTTCAAGTTCTTAGTTTTGAACCATTTTTAACCGGTTCGATACTGGTTCGATTCCGGTTCTGATTCAGTAAAATATCCAACTCCATAATAACACCCTATAGACCAGATCTAAATTTCATAGCTTGAATAGCCTCTGCGATATAACTCTGAAACACTTTTTAACCGGTTTGGAACCGGTTCGAGAACAGTTCAATGCAGGTTCGATTCGGGTCCTGATTCCGTAAAATGTCCCACTTCATATTACCCGCCTACAGAGCACCTTTTAATGTGCATAGCTTGAATGACTTCTAAAATATGGCTCTGAACCAATTTTTAAACGTTTTTAATAGCTTTGTAACCGGTTCACAGACTTGAGATATAGTCTAAGATCTAAAGATACTGAGAACATTTCGTGAAACATAACATCTTAGATTTTGATCGAATGGAGCTTAAAATCGTCCAAGGGATGGGAAAAATGGGTAATATAAAAATTAAACTATCAGGCATGTTCTCAGTTCCACCCCAAAAGCATACTTTTAAAAAGATACGAAAACCTTTTTCTTTTGGTTTTGCGATTTACTTTGAAAATTGAGAAAGTCGTTGCGACCTGTTTGCACAGAATATATGGCTTAATATATTCACTAGAGCCCATCGAGAACCAAGCACGATTGGGAATTGGCAACAATTTACTTTTTGATTCTGTGTTTGTGCGTACAATCTGTTGACATCATAATCTATTAATTCTTTATGACTAGAATGCCAATTATAAATTCACTAACATTTTCTAAATTGATAACAATTAGGAAAAATTTCATGTGTCCATACAGTGAAGAGTGCGTAATTGCCATTACTTTTACGACCAACGATGCTCGAACGTAATAATCTTGGCATCGTACGAGTATAATCACCTGCTTACGAAGTTTGGTTGGAAAAAATAAATTTAGGGATAAAATGATTAGTTTCGACTATAGCGAAGAAGTTGCAATCGTTGTTGACTTGCGCATAGCGCTAGCCCTGCATGTAGGCACTCACACATAGTACAAACCAAAGTATATTTCAGTGGTCCCCAAACATAGCCCCTGGGCGGCAAACACACTTGGCATTTCACATCGAATGCTTGCCGAAGTAATGCACCACTGAGTGTCAGATAGAGACAGACACATTTTCCTCTATTCTTGGGGAGCCCTGGTATATTCCTACAGCAACTTCGTATGTTCTCTCACCCTTCTCTCTTTCTCATACACCTCTTGCAAAACGGAACTCAACAACAAATATGTATGAGTGGTCCTTAGCGTAGATTGTGTTGTTGGCGACGAATGGTTTCGTGTCCCGATTAGGCGAATGTTTGCTTTAGTTTTATTTAAAATATTCATTTTTGTTCAGAATTTAACAAATTTCAGGACCAAATAAATCATTGGCTTTTTGATTATAACGATTACGATGCCTACGATGCCCATTTGACAGCTTGGTATCGGTTAATTTTTACTCAAACTTGGCGAAATTGCCATCATAATTACATTTTTATTTACTCGTGCAGGTCTCCATTCATTTACTGTCCATCGATTTTTTTACTTATCGTTTGTGCTGGTATAACATGCCAATAGATCATTTTACATTCATAACGATTCATTTCTACTATGCCCATACTACAGCTTGGTAATCATAATTTTTTACTCTGGTCGGCGATGCCAAACATGTTACAATTTTATTTACTTATAAGGTCTCCATTATTCTCATTTATTTCAGATTTCAAAGCTTTACAAAATTGTTTTCTATTGTTATACATATACATATAATATCAGTTTACAATTAAAAATATTCATCTAGTATACTTAAAATCGAAAATCTACGAATCAAGGTATGAATCAAAATGTTGTTGAATTTGCTTGAGCTATAAATATATTTTGCACCAATGGTTTCTTGGTAATGATTTCTTAGAAATTTCTGTAGAATTTCATTTTTGCTACGCTTAGTTGACTTTTTTCACCCACACAAATCGACCTCCATTATTAGAGATGCTTTTTAAAAGTTTGCTACAAGCCTGCCTTTTGGAATTCCAAGCAAGTCATGGCAGTTCTGTCCTGAGGTATCTTCTGCCAGCTTATGGAAGATAGGCTAAGATTGCTGATGAATTGGAAAATTCATGAAATAGCGTTATACAGGCAACCAGCCGTTAAGACAAAATTATAACTTTATGACCCTCTAAAAATAAATTGGCGTCGGCATAATTTCAGTCAATGAGTTAAGCAATCTCTGCGTGGGCTTGCTGACTTCCCGTTTGCTCCTTGAACAAGGAGCAGACCAGTTGTTCACACCAAGCTTGAAAATGTCTTCCCACACCTGGTCGTCCCCTCTTGCTCTTCCTCCAACGTCTTTCGCAGTCCGTTTGTAGACCGATTTTGCTTGAGCCTGTTCATCCAGCGCAACCGCTGTTGACATCATTATTTCGGAAAATATTTTATATATGAAAGAATTAAAATAAATAGCCTTGTAATAAAGAACATTTATATGTGTTGTGAACTTTGCTGCACATAATTGTCAGGATTGTCATTGACTGAGTAATTACTTATTTTTAATGACTTTTGACTTTCGTTGTTAATTCAAAATGTATAGCTTAACCGGTTTGGAAATGGGCCAGTAACATTAGGCGAAAGTCACTGATTATTTTGTAAGGTACGAATTGCAACCGTAACCGGAGCTATTCCGATTTTAAAAACATAACCATAATTGAAACCGACAATTGCTTCGGTTTGAGCACGAGCTTAATTTTCTATAATATTTATAACATTTAGAGCGAAGCTCTTTGATGGACTTTTGAATGACAGATTTCTTTGGCTACGCTTTTGTATTTGCAAAGTCAGTCGCTTTTGCCTTTTGCCGTAGCAGCAGGTGGGTTTGTGGGTTGAGTGGGTGTAAGGGAGAGTGGCGAGGGGAGAGTGGTGTGGTGGAAAGGGAGAGAGAAAGGGGCTGAAGTGTGTTGGGTATGGGGTGGTGGTTCAGCGAGATGCGTAATTGAGTATTGAACTAAAAAGAATTAAATATGAATTGAAGAGGTCTAGTTTGCGAATTTACTTGGTGCGGAGAAGAACGATTCTCCCTCGTGTAACAAATACCATTAAAATTCAGATACCTCCATAAAAGTTGGGTTGTAAAATGAATATTCAAATATCACAGAGGATGTCACTTGACAGATGATTGTTATATAAGGTTGTCAAAAAGTCTTGCGGTATTTCCGCAAGCTTGTCTTTGCAAGCGCGTAGTTCTAGTTGTATTCGTCGCATCGGTTCACGCTAGAGCTTTTTGGAACTTTTTTCACGCGCTAACACGTGTTTGATTTATTGTTGTTTGTTTTTTAGTCGTTCGTGAGTTATAGCGTCGCAAACATGGAGCAAAATAAAGAGAAAATACGGCATATTTTACAGTACTACTACGATAAAGGCAAAAATGCATCTCATGCTGCCAATAAAATTTGTGCAGTTTATGGACCCGATACAGTTTCCATTTCCACCGCACAACGATGGTTTCAACGTTTTCGTTCTGGTGCAGAGGTGATCGAAGATGCGCCACGGTCCGGAAGGCCTGTCGTCGAAAATTGCGATAAAATCGCTGAATTGATCGAAAGAGACCGGCATAGTAGCAGCCGTAGCATCGGCCAAGAGCTGGGCATGAGTCATCAAACCGTTATAAACCATTTGAAGAAGCTTGGATTCAAAAAGAAGCTCGATGTATGGGTGCCACACGACTTGACGCAAAAAAACATTTTTGCCCGTATGGATGCATGCGAATCGCTTCTGAATCGCAACAAAATCGACCCGTTTTTGAAGCGGATGGTGACTGGCGATGAAAAGTGGGTCACTTACGACAACGTGAAGCGCAAACGGTCGTGGTCGAAAAGCGGTGAAGCTGCCCAGACGGTGGCCAAGCCTGGATTGACGGCCAGGAAGGTTCTTCTGTGTGTTTGGTGGGATTGGCAGGGAATCATCCACTATGAGCTGCTCCCCTATGGCCAAACGCTCAATTCGGACCTGTACTGCCAACAACTGGACCGCTTGAATGCAGCACTCATGCAGAAGAGGCCATCTTTGATCAACAGAGGCCGAATTGTCTTCCATCAGGACAACGCCAGGCCACACACATCTTTGGTGACGCGCCAGAAGCTCCGGGAGCTCGGATGGGAGGTTCTTTTGCATCCACCGTATAGTCCGGATCTCGCACCAAGTGATTACCACCTATTTCTGTCCATGGCGAACGAGCTTGGTAGTCGGAAGTTGGCCACAAGAGAGTCCTGTGAAAATTGGCTCTCCGAGTTTTTTTGCCAATAGGGAAGCGAGCTTCTATAAGAGGGGCATTATGAAGTTGGCATCTCGTTGGGAACTCGTCATCGAACAAAACGGCGCATATTTGACTTAAATACCATTATTATAACCAATTTTTAGGAACAATTTGAAAATTCAATAAAAATTTCTCAGAATTTCAGGGGTTTGCAGCCAGGCTTTAAATTATTTTGATTAATGAAAACTTCCAACACAGCATTATCTTACAGCTAGGCTTCGAACGACATGCGATTTTAAACCGTTCTATAAAGAACTTTTAGGACGTTTTGAGTCTCGGAGCGAACATTAGAATATTAACTTTCGCAAAGTTTTTGTGTTTTTGAGACAATCTTTGTTAAGTTTGTATGTTTGTAATATTTTAAACATAATTAAACATGTGTAAAGTAATTTTTAACGAAACCAGAACAGAAATTATAGCTGAATCGTAATGGGGCTTTAAATGTATCAAGAATCACTCCAGGCGCCCATTAGTTAATTTTCTAATATGCCTTTTCCTATGTCTTATTATACTTTCTTGTTTCTAGAATTTCTAGAATTTCACACTCTATTTTGGACTAATCAATTTTGTGATTTTCCCCTTTTCAGTATGTTTGTCCATCATGACTTCAAGGTGCTGGAAGATATCTGGTTTACTTTGGCGCCCGAGCTTACCGTTCAAGCGGTGGAGGTAAAGCAGTATCAATTCAATTAAATAGTCCAACTACTTAAAACACTTCTCCTCTAGTTACTTATGGACAACTGTCCGGAACTGCAATCTGTGGGTCAACTGACTGGCTGGTCCCTCACTCCTGATGATTTGGCCCTGATTCGTGGACTGCTAAAAAGCGGCAACTCGAGCCTTGTACTAACACCAAATGGTTTTCTAGCTTGAGTATTTTTGAGCAGTGTATTTTAATGAGTTACAAATTCTAGAAATCCACTCATTAAGATGCACGCTTTGAGTTATTTAAGAAACTTGTCGAAGAATTTCGTTTTAATAAGCATTCTTCTCTTGCAGCGCCTCCAATAGAAGTTATTTTTCCGTCCTCACCGCCTAGGGATTGGTAGGGTATCCGTAAATCTATATTTTGTATACTGAAACATGAAGTGTGTATTGTAATTTGCTTGTGATATTAACGCAATAAAAATTGTGTAATTTTAAACAACAAACTAAAGGGAATGCGGGTAACAGCACAATTTGTTTTCAACAGACAGAACAGTTTGCCAGCAACCAGACTTTGTGAGTGAGGCAAGTGGCGCGTGTTTCAAATTTTCACCCCCAGCAGGCTATGCTTCCGTGCTCAATTCCAGAACTTAAATTTAAACAAAACATAAACAAAATTTTGAAAACTACTCAACCTTACTATGCTGTCCATTGTCCAGTGGGTAGCCACTTTTTCGGCTGGCCTATTGGTCAGCACTCAAATCAAACGCTTTCTAAGAAAGGTCAATGATGTGAACCAGGATGCGGATGCTTACGTTGCCGAGCATTTGGACTCGGCGGTAGAGAGCTTTGATGAGCGGCCTCTGGAACCATATAACATGGGATCGCAGCAAATAAATGCTGCCTTGCAGCAGATTCTCAGCAGCAAGGATATTGAACTGAATCGCAGTCCCGTCTATATTGATGCCATGCACAATTACACCAAACAGGATTATGCCTTGGGCTCCGAATCATTGAATCGTCTGCTGGAGGAGATTCTTGCACCATCGGATGTTAACGACAACAAGTTATTGTCTGTTGAACCTGTGGTGCACGTTTGATCTACATTGAAATAAATTTGAAATGTATTAGCAGCAGTTGGAATTACATTGAGCTACAATTGACCACACTTTTGTGGGCTAATTGTGCTTCAATTTAAGGAAAGTTTCTGTCTGGTTGGCACTGGAGCTTACAGTAATTAATTAATTTTAGTATTCAGTTTACTGGAGCATTTAGTGATTGATAATTTAGAATTAATTTAGAGCTGTCCTTACTCCAACTGCTTGGCAGGCTTTTTAAAGTACTCGAAGTTGCGGAAATAGCTGACATTTTGAGTAAACAGGTGAGTGTGTTGACAATTCCTTTGTAAAGGAGGCAGACCCCAAAATGTAACTCAAGGGCTGCATAAGCAACAATCAGTTTTGTGGCTTCTGGGAGTGGATTGTATTTTGTTGTTTAAATTTTGAGCTAAATAACTGTACATCAAAGGCGCATTGTTCTATTGGGTCGCAGAGTCGCTTGAATTTTATTGTTCTTTCATGCGTTTTGTGCGGAATAACTGCAACTGTACGCATCGTGCAATTAGGTGCCGAAAAAAATCTAATTTCGACATTTCGTTTGATATTGAAACAGTATCATTTGGATATTGACATTTTGTTGTTAAAACTCGATTTTATCGATATTTCACATTAAAGATTAATCAGATCTTTTGAGGTAATAAAGGTGTTATACCGGTATGGAACGGTAAAATTAACAGAAAATTTTAAACGTTAGTCCTAACAAAGTGGGTAAGCAAGCTATACACATGTTTGTTTACATAAATTATCAAGTTAATTAGCGTGTGTTTGTAAATGAGTTATTGTCCTCTTTCTTTTCATATAGAAATTTAGAAATCGACTTTATCTCCATTTTCCGACAAAGTAATTGGGTCAGAGCTTCTTTCCTCATTTAGCTGCAATTGAACAGAAGTGGATCAAATTCTTGAATCTGTCAAAGCAGTTACGTACTTTTCTGTTCAGAGGTTAGCTTGACATAATAACGAGGATCTAAGACAATGGCACATAGCCAATGCCAATGCATTATTTTCAAAGAAACTGGTCTCCCGTTTTTCTATTTCTCTTAACAACAGTATTTCTAAATTTGAAAATATCCCAAAACTAACTGCTCGCCTTGCATTCTAGTTGTTGCACTCAGATCCGAAACTCTACCGTTAGAATACGTTTATGTTCTTGTTTTTTCTAATTATAATTTCTTGGTTGGATGTATGGATACAAAAATTAAAAAAATTAAAATAAATCCTTGTTCCGGTACCGGTCCTGGTTCCGAGTTTGGGTCGGATCTATTTGGTATAACGGTTCCGATTTGATTCCCCTGATAAAATCTGTCAATTTTTAGATGTAAGCGTAGCGTGTGGTTTTGCCGCCCGGGGCGAAAGTCGAATTAGCCGCCCCTCCCTCTTGAATCGTTCTACATTTTCAACTTCTTTCTATAATTAAGTTATTCGTATTCTTTGTAACTTCTTCTCTGTAACATAAAGGGACGTACGCAAAATTTTGATTGGGGATGAGAAAGACCTAAATTGTTTGAGGGGTATTATTTTGCTGAAGTTGCTATCATAGACATTGTTAAGTATTATTGGGAAAAATTCTTTAACTGTGTGATATAAAAGAGGAAAATACGCCGCAGGCGAAAATTTTTTCGCAAGTGCCGCGGAATCGTTTTTTACATACCTCCTTAACCAAAATTTAAATAAAAATTGACTTCGATGGACCGAAACAAAAAATTATTTCGAGGTCGAACATGGTTTTCTGGTTTGATATCAAATGCGTTTCGAATTAGCTTTCATTGTAGTCTGCGTGCATAGGTTTTAACTGGTAGCTGATATTATTGGACGAGTTGGACTACGTTTTTTTGGAAACATAACATACCGAATTTGCTTAAGCTTAGAAAGAGAACATGAGATGGTCCTGCTCATTGTACGCCATTATGACCTAAGAAATCGAGTCCACTATGGAATTGTAAACCCCAAAATTCGGAATTTATTGCGAAAATGATGGATCGCGAACTATGACGAATTAACGTGAAAATATTATTTGGTGTTTGTTAGTTGTTCTTTTAAATTGACACTATAAATTTGTGTTTTTTTCATATAACAAAGGATTAAATAACTCATTCTGTATTGATTAAAAGGTATATCTGGAAACAACTTTCTGATTTTGCTCAAAGGTAGAAATTTTTGGTTTTTAATATTGAAAATGTGGTTATTTTTTTTTATTGTTCAGTTGACACAACTATTTGTTTCATAAGAAATTTTCAAAGCATACTACCAATCAGCGCCCACTATATACGCCCTTGATATCATAATCAATATATTGAAGGGCTTGATATGAAAAAAAAGATGAAATAGTGAAATATATATGGAATCCCCAACATCTTTGGATAAAGTCAAACCAAAGGTCTAAAAACTGCAGCATTTTTGACTCCGTCCATTGTAGACCACTGATCTTTAATCCCTTTAAACTGACTCGAAAATTTTAAAAATGCACTAAAAAAATTTTTTTTTATAACCCTTAACCGAAAAGTAAAATATACTAAAGTCGTGCAAATGTATGTAACAGGCAGAAGGAATCATTTCCGACCATATAAAGTATATATATTCTTGATCAGCATCAACAGCCGAGTCGATTTAGCCTTGTCCGTCTGTCCGTCCCCTCCATCCGTCCATCCATCCGTCCGTCCGTCCGTCCGTCCGTCCGTCTGTCTGTATGAACACCTAGATCTCAGAGATGGTAAGAGATAGAGGTTTGACATGTATGGGACAAATGCTTCTTTTATCTGCACGCAGATCAAGTTTGTTTCAAATTTTGGCCACGCCCCCTCCCGCCCCCTCAATTTGGAAAAAAGTTATATCTCCTACAGTTTTGAAGATAAAGGATTCGTACCTTCTAGAGATAGTAAGTAATTAGCAAAATGAATCGATTTGCCGAAGGAATGATAAAGATCGGATGAGCAGTTCTCAAGTTATGAGCAAAAAAAGTGAACCAAGCCCTCCCGTAACCCCCTTAAAAATGTTGCATCTTTTTGGATGGTCACACTAAGGTACGCGGAAACAATGTTAAACCTGTTTTTTCATGAGTAACGGGTATATCGAAGTCGGTTAGAGCCGACTTTAACTTACGCTCTCGTTTTACTAGATCTTGAAGAGCAGAATATTCCAACGTTCCCCCATGTTGGAAATAACAGCAGATTCTAAATAACTATGTATTAATGTAAGAGAATAATCAATCGGGCCTGTTCCCACTTTTCGAGTCGATTTTCGTGTGTTAAGGAATTTTGCAGTCGAAGTAAATAACGAAAAAATAAAGAAGAAAACTACGCCTACTAGATCAGGGATAACAAAACTCGAAATTGTTTGAGCAGCTGAAACCGACTGCTTCATCCCAAGTGAATTCAATTCGAGAGAAAAGCATGCCGGAATCTAGTATCCACAGATTGGCTTGTCACTTACATTTACTTTTATACAACTTGCACTCGAAATACGTACGTTTACACGAAAATCGACTCGGAACGGGGTCAAATATTTATTTTGTAATTAATTTAATTATTTAATTAATTAAATTAATTATTTTGCAGCCCCAAAAACCTGCAGTCCCTGAAACCCGGCGCCACCAGAAATTGCCCCCAAAAATGGGGCCCTAAACTTGGGGGGGGGGGGGCCACCACCCTACACAAAGGAAGTAATTAAAAAAAAAAAAAAATAACTAAAAATATATGGGAAATACATACAGCGTATGTTCGTATATGGCTTCAAAAGGTCTGAGGTGTCGTTAAAACCCACAAGGCTTTGATGTGAAACCTGATGCTACAGGGCATAGCCGGATTTTTAGGTAAAACGGCCCCCGATGCTATTCATTTTTTGAGAATGCAGTTTAAAAGTACATCAACCGAAAGTAATTTAGCGTTTTTTTTATACTTGTTTTTTACGTGTCCAATTGTCGATCCTAGTTACTATTTTAGTAATTTTGTCAGAATTTTAAAAGTTGTGGAAGGTGGTTAAAATTAATTAACCATTCTATTCGCAGACTCACAGCAATAGCGTTGTATTACTGTACGGACCTTAAATGTAAGTAAAAGAATCTTATGGACTGGATTATGCCTTGAAATATTGCCAAGTGAAGTGAACATATCTAGGACTACAAGATAGAAGATCTAGGATACTTTTCCAATCCAGTAAATAGTCGAATCTGCTATTTCCGCAGACCACGCTGTCCAATTTTAAGACTTCGATTCTTGCTCCAGGCCATAGGTCAACAACGCCGAATATTGTGCCTGTGAGAAAGCTCAACGATTCCTCGATGGTACAAACCATGACAAAAGCTCCCCTGTACCATTTAATGCCATTTGACACAGCTAGGAAAAGATATGTTCTTCTTTTCATGTCATGGTGAATGGCCTGCATTGTGACTCCCTCCAGGACTAGCAACTTCTCGTTTAAAATGATCCTCTTCGGTTCAGTCGATAATGCCACCTGAAGTTCCGGCTTCGCGCTTAAGCAAGTCAGGAGATTTTGGGAGGGTGTTGTCAACGGTTCGGGCGGTCCCCTGTGGTGCTTCTGGGGGTCCTCCGTGGATGCTTTATAGATGAATCGGATGAATGGTGGCATTCAGTTAAGCCAAAGTACCTCCCGTGCTTCAATTTGCAGCCCTCAAGTTTCTTAAAATCCTTAAGAGATGGTTTGTACCCGGAGCGCTGTTCGCGCCGTATGGCTTCAATGGAATAGTGGCCGATATAGGCTATTTCTTCTTCGGTGGCTTATTGTTAACCAGTATGCAGAATTTCCCAATTTCGAACTTTGGTTCCACATTCACCCCATCTTGAAGATAAAGTGAACCATCACTGTGTATAACTTGATTAATATATAAATAACGACAGTGAATAATACAATTTAAATATATACCTTTTATTGTTTTTATTAATTTTAACCACCTTCCACAACTTTTAAAATTCTGAAAAAATTACAGAAATCGTATTTAGGAATGACAATTGGAGATGTAAAAAACGAACAAGTGGAACCTCAACTTGAAGTCTTAAATAAATGGTGTTAAAAATTTCGCGCAATTTTGTAGGTACCTGCTTGCACTTTAAAAATCTGAAAAACTATTCCGGGGGAGTGTATACATGCCAGCTTTGACCAGAAAAAAATGTGGATTTTTGTAAAGGATAGATAGATCGAAAAAGGCTTGTGATTGAAATGATAAAAAAAAAATAAAGGGTTGGTACTACAAGTGTAAAAAATCGCTAAATTACTTTCAGTTGATGTACTTTCAAACTGCATACTCAAAAAATGAATAGCATCGGGGGCCGGTTCACCTACAAATCCGGCTATGCCCTTTAAGGGCATTGTAGCTCTTTCACTTGTAGGGGGAGAGGGGGGGTTGTAATCATAGTTTTGTTTTCGGGCATTGCTTCGCGAAAAATCAATATATTTTCGTTCTGTAAATTTTGTATTTTAGGGTAAAAGATGCACAAAAAAACCTACCAATAATAAATATACCCCTCAAACCCCTTTTATCGCATCATTGCAATATTCTCTTTGAAAGTCAAAACCGACTTTTTTCAAAGGTTCAAAAACCCCAATCTCACTTTTTTTATACCCTTGGGAGGAGGGGAATATTAAAATTGTCCGGGATGTTTGTAACGCACAGAAGGAAGCATCTCCCGACCACATAAAGATATATATTCTGATCAGCGTGATCGGGCAAGCTGAGTTGATATAGCCATTTCCGCCGTCCGTCCGTCTGTCCGTCTGTTTCTATGCTATCTCCTCCGTCAGTTTTAAAGCTATCTTAACCAAACTTTGCACGAAGTCTTTTGGTACAAATACGCTGCACATTTGTCGGAACTGTCCGGATATAGATCTGAAAAAAAGTTTTAGTATGAAAAACTCCCAAACTCGTTACTGATCAATATGATAAGCTAACACATAATTCTGTCAAGTCTGATCCAAATCGGATGACTATAGCATATAGCTGCCATAGAATGATCGGTCGAAAAAATAGTTTTAGTGAGAAAAACTTTTTTGTTTTCAATGGTATTGTGTTTTTACGTTTCAGTTATAAATATTATCTGTCTCAACACAATTTTAGAGAGTTTGATCAAAATCGGATGAATATATCGTATAGCTGCCATATAAAAAACGGCAAGAAATATATCATACTCCAAAGGTATATAAACTTCGGTCAAGCCGAAGTTAGCTTTCCTCTATTTTTTTTTTTTTTGACGTCACATAACCAAAAAGAAATTGTTACAAAAAAAAACACATTTTTATAAAAAAGCAATTGACCAAAGGTACTTACTTTTGTCATTACGAAAAAATTTTGTATAATATCACAAAATTAAAAAAAACCTTTTTTTTATAAAAGTCGAGTTCTGGTTCACGAACTTAAAGAAGGTGTAGACTGATAGGTTTCTTTGCCAAAAGTTAGGTAATAAACAGAAGACACATGACATAAACATAAAGATTAAATTTATTTTTTTTTTGTGGCTAATATTCGAGTGGCTCACAACCCCCAGCGGCTCAGAACTCCCACTCTCCCCCATATATAAATCATTAAATTTTTAAAAAGAAGAAAAACTAAAAGGGACTTCAATTACCAAATAACTCCATAATAAACACCGTTTATTCAATGTTATAACACTGTTAAGTAACTGTTCTGTCATTGTTTAGACGCTGTTCAGTTACTGTTTAGTCACTATTTTGTCACTGTTCACTCACTGTTAAATTAGTGTTAAATCACTGTTCAGTCACTGTTTTATCACTGTTCAGTCACTGATTAGTCACTGTTTTGTCTATCTTTATTCTGTCGTTGTTTAGTCACTGTTTTATCATTGTTCAGTTACTGTTCAGATACTGTTTAGTCAGTGTTTTATCATTGTTCAGTCACTGTTTAGACACTGTTCAGTCACTGCTTAGTCACTATTTTATCACTTTTCAGTCACTGATTAGTCAGTTTTTAATTATATCTGTTTAGACTCTTTTTATCATTGTTCACACACTGTTTAGTCACTGTTTTATCATTGTTCAGTCACTGTTTTGTCTATCACTATTCAGTCGCTGTTAAGTCACTGTTTAGTCACTGTTACGTGTTACCTCTTTCCACCTCTTTCACCCTCATTTAATCATGCGTCATGTGACGCTAAAATCAAATTTTACTTCTACTAAAATCTTCCGTACTGAAATTAAAGATGTTTTACATCAAAAAGATTATTGACTTCGGTTAAGGTCTAGCCGGCAGTCAATTTTCCCGGTCAAAAAAAAAATTAAAAAAGTGTTTTGTTTTGTCCGTTTCCCTTATTAGTACTCATACATGTAAACTAAACTCTATCACTCTGACGAGATCTCTTCGTTTATACAGATAGATGGCCAGGCGAACATAGTTATATCGACTCGGCTGTTGATACTGATCAAGAATATATATACTTAATAGAGTCGAAGATGATTCCATCCGATTGTTACATAGTTTTGCGTAAACTTAATATACCCTGTGTACCTTTGGTACAGAGTATAAAAAGCTTGCATTTCGCGACAACTACCAACTTTTAAAGTCCTGATACGTTAAACAAATCGACAATTGACTCAATTTTTCCCCGCGGTATCTTTAGTAGATTTTTTTCTTTTTGTACGAGCTTCAATTGCAAGCGGCATTTTCCATTCTCTCCTTAGCTGCTCTTCACAGGGATTTATATTACAAGTTCATTTTGAGCGGATTTAAGTGGCCTGTTGCATTAAATGATTTATGTAGCGATTTGTTTTATGGCTCCTCAATGAATTGGATTTTGAATGCATGAACACAAAAGAAGAGAAAACAAAGCATGAACCGGAGTATGCTCAAAGGATTGTTGATATTTGTATATGTATGTGGAAAAAAGAATGTTTCTAGCCAAATGCAAAAGGAATTGAGAGAATTGTTATTAAAACTTTTTGTGAATCAAAGAGCAATGTCGAAAAATTGTTTTATGTACAGCAAACGGGATTGAATCGATTGTGCGGAATATCTATAATAATGGAAGTAAGTGTGTTATAAATAGATGTCTAGACAGCACAGAAAGAAAACAAGATCCTTAAATTCCGAACTAATGATTAAAATTTTTCAAATCTTACCGGTTCGGAAAAACAGCTTTAACAGCTGCAAAAGAGGTTTCCAGACGGAATTCAAGTACTCAATTCGAGAAAAATTCAATTTTATTACATTACTGCATACACTGAGAGAAAAATCAAGAATTTCCGTACTTAAATCAAGAATTTTCAGTTTTAAAACTTAAATTTGCCAGAAAACTCCATTAAGAAATTTCTCGATTAAAGAGCGATTTCAAGACTTCCAAAATTCTTCTTTTCAAGAACGTTTTGATATGTTAAACACTATTCGCTACTTTTTAAAAATTTTTATAGCTCAAAATAAGCGTGATCAAAACTAAAGTTAGAGGTCGTTTTTCATCAAGAACGAAATGATCCAAAATTAAAACTTTTTTTCTTGAATCAAGAATTTTATTTCTATTTTTTAATTTTTAACGGTCAATTTCGAATTTAAGAACGTTTCGTACCCAAAGTAAGAATTTTGAAGAGCGAATTCTACTGACCAAATTCTAGACCAAAGCAGAATAAAATCAAGAGCGAAAAAGTTTACCAAAAATGCTCAACCCATCTTTTCAAAATGTTTCCCTATTTTCATAGCAATTTTCCACGCCGCAACGCAAGTTTGTCTTAAGATTATGGCAATTGCAGTAGTTGCTTGTGCTCCCAAGCTGTCATTTTAATTTCGAATTTTATGCAGCAAAAATCTGCGACAAAATTGTTGTTGCAACTTTGCTTGCTGTCGTCAGAAAATGCCATAATGAACAATTTTTTTTTTGGCCCGGCGCCTCCCTTAAGGCGCATATTTTTAATCCCCGGCTGGAAGCAAATTATTTTGCTGACGTTGACAAAATGTTGGCACCATGACTTGGCCAACTATATATAATTTACCGTTTTATTTTGCCATCATGTCTTTATGACTTTTGCTTATCTCCCTTACTTTACATTGCCTTAAAGACCATTCCAAACCTCCATGATGTTAGCTAGCCATTTTATCGAGTTCATTTTGAATTTGAGGACAACTTTTCTGGGTGGTAAGTTTGTTGTCAAAAAGTTGATGACAGTTGTGTGTAGAATTTTCTTGCTTCCTGCTTGTGTGAAAGATTAGAGAAAATTTCACATTAAAAAGTAATAAGTGTCATTTGGGGAAAATAATTTTGAAGAGCTTAGAAAAATATTTGCAAAATCAAATGCTTGCAGTTAACTTAAACCTAATCTGTGTTTTAAACTAAATAGTTAATGTGGTAACAGTAACAGTAACAAGTTTGGGAGCGATAGCATTGAACACAAAATGTTGTTCTCACTAAATCTGCCATATACTAATGTTTTGTAGGCAGAGTTAAGAGCACCAATTTCGCCTCAGACGTTAAAACAGAATAAGAAATAGTTTACCTAGTGAGTTTAGCCTGCTCGAGGTCCGAAAAAGTTGCGTTTGTTCACAACTATAAACAATTTATGCTTTGTACAAAAAAAAGGGTTGCTTATACAGAACTGTTTCATCAAGCTCCCGGTTAAATCTATAGTAGGCTTTCGTTAAAGAATGCATGATTGCCAACCGCCTTTCCATACAATCATTGCCTTAATCAGTTGGGAACTGCAAAAGCGAAAAAAGCAAAAATAGACAAACAATAAATTCTTTCAACTTTAGGCTAAACTGTCTAATTACAAAGCTTGAAGCTTTTGAGCGAGGTCAATAGAACTTCAAAGTGGATTGAAATACCATGACCTGCTGACCTTTTAAAATATATTGGTCTCGGGTTTTCCCTCCAATTACCACCCATATTCCACTTACATCCCAACCACCTTTCACCCACATCTCACCCACTTCCAATCCACTTCCCATCCACTTCCCACCCACTTCTCACCCACTTCCAATCCACTTACCATCCACTTCCCACCCACTTTTCCACTCCACTTCACCCACTTCCACCCTTCCCACCCACTTCTACCACCCACTTCCCACCCACTTCCCAACCTCTTTCCACCCACTTCCCATCCACTTCCCACCCACTCAAACCACTTCCCACCCACATCACCCACTTACTTCTTCCCCCACTTCCCAACCCTCTTTCCACCCACATCCCATTCGCTTACCACCCAAATCCCACCCACATCCCACCCACTTCCCACCCACTTCCCACTCACATCCCACCCACTTACCATCCACTTCCCACCCAAATCCCACTTACATCCCACCCACTTCCCAACCCCCTTTCCAACCACATAACACCTACTTCCCCACCACTTTCCGCCCACTATGTTTTTTAAGTTTCTCTGCCAAACAATCTTTACATACTTTATAATCAAATCCCTACAGCTATGAAGTCATAAACAATAATCCCTTAAAAATGCAAATTCCCAATAATTCAGTTGCTTTTTCATAGAGTTTTTAGCCCGGAACTGAAATGGCCCCTTTAGCCTAGGGACATTATATCGTTTCGCAACGATTTTATGCAGCTTTTTAGCGTTTCAGCTTTCGCTGCCTGCAGCTTCTTGAAACTAATCCAATAACTTCCACTTGCACATCCTAATGAGCCATTTTATTTGCTTTTCCAAGCTGCAGCTGCACTTGCTCTACGTCCTGTTGCTCGTACCAAAAGTTTTGGTGCCGCCTTCCGACAGTCTAAAGTTGCATTTAATGAAGCGTCAGGACACAACTCGAGCTTCCTGCAAAGATATGGCTGCCGAGAGAGAGAGAGAGAGAAAGAGACGAGAGGGCGACTAAAGCTTTTAGGTTGTTAGCTTCCAATTTTACATGTCGCGCAATTAGGCAAAAGTTAAATTGCTAAGCCATAAATGTACCATTTTAGCCGAAATTGACTTAAGTGAGTGCAGTTAAAATATTTTAAGCGGCTTTTGAATATAAATTGCACTTTTAAGCGTCGTAACTCCTTGAGCTGTAAAAGCGCTGAGCTCCATAAAGATTATGAAAAACTCATAAAAGGGCAAAAATATGAATGCGATAGTCAAACCCCGGGCCCAAAAAAATAACAAAAAATAAACGAAAACAGCAGACTCATGCAGAAAGCAGCGAAAAGTCAGCGTAGCAAACATTTTCCTACATTTTTCGCTGTCAGCAGCAGGAGCAGGCGAAGAGAAGGGGTGCTTAGTTCCCTCTGGGAAGGCTTAAATATGCGCCGCTAGCTCAACATTTTGTCATACTTTGCTGCTTAGCCGCAGCTACAAGAAGCCTTGCTTCATTATGGAATAGCCCTACCCGCCCCCGGCCACCCCCCTTTTGACAGTTGGCGAAAATGTAACTCTGCATAAAATATGAAATTAAAAAGCTAGCCAAAAAATGGCAGCAAAAGTTGAGAAGCAGTCACGATGCGACGCTAGGCGTCTCTTGCACAACTGACAAAAAGTTGACTTGTTGGCCGCCTGAGTAACATGTGGGTGTGCGTGTGGCGCTGTAGTTCTGGAAAAGCTTATGTCACACCTGCCAGTGTGTTGGGTTAAAGTTGAAACTTAATTTGAACAACATGTCCGGAACATTTTGTAGCGTGAAGTCATAACCATCCAAGGGTACTTGGTTCAACGCTTCTTGCTTAAGCTACGAAGGGACTGTATGGAATCAGTAGGTGGTACTAGTCGGTGAAATTTATTATGATTTTTTTCCCCCTGCCCGTCTGATGTGGGAGTACGGTTCATGTGGGTGCGGAATTGTCAAAATAGGATCTGATCAATCTGATATATAACAAGACTGATTCTTTCAACTTTGTCCAAATTAGGACTATCGTCCTCATTGTTGAAGTCCGAAAGGAAAATTGGTTCCAGCTACGGTCATAACAAAAAAAATCGGCCCTGTTCTGAATTTTTGAGTCGATTTTCGTGTAAGCTTTCTTATTTTGATGAGATGAGGTGTTTATTTATTTGGTAAATGTTTAGTTGGTTTCCCCAGAACGCCTAGTCCACATGTGCTCAACAATGTGACACACAAAAAATTACACACGCATCCTCTTCCTCCCTTAATTCTCCGACCGATTCCTCCGCATCTACCGCTTCCTCCTCCCTCAATCCTTCTACCCCTTCCTCTTTGTAAAATGTTATAGATGCACCACAAACGATGTAAAAATTTTTTCTTAGTATTTTTCTTTTTCGTATGAGGTGCATCTATTTATAACCTCTTCTAAATAGACATCTTTATTCAAAATTTTTCCTTCTGAGGGGTCATAAAGGCTCTGGGTGCGTTTTGAAGACTTAGTGAAACTAGAATTTTGTCAGATATCCGAGACCAACCGCCAACTGTTTTCTGCTCGTAAATTCTTCTTAATTCGCAGTCCATCGAGGAAATTTTTTTTCAAAATTTTAATCCATTTTTACGAGATATATTGTATGACTGCATGTGTGTGGTTTTTTAGACAGATATGCTGTGTTAAAAAATACATTTCTTACTCCGAGTGACCCTAATAAGGCTAGAAAAAATCTTTTTACTCAGAAAAATGACTCGGTTCGACTAACGGAGGATGAAGCTTCAGCATATCTGCTTGAAAATTCATTGGCTAAAAGTCAATACAAAAACTTTCGCGAGCTCAGCATTTCCCGATCTTGTGAACTTTTTCCTAGTTACAACAAAGTGAGAGAAGCTAAGTCAAAATGTAGACCTTTTGATATTAATGTAACCGAGTCAGTTGCTGAAGTCCCGCCACACTAGTTGCCGTATAATTCAAATGCAAGAAGATTTATTTCAGCAGCTTGGCAATACTTTAAGTCTGACCCTTATTGCAAGCTATGGATTTGACGGAACAACCGGACAAAGCAGCTATAAGCAACACTTTTTTGGATGTGATTCATTGCTTTCTGACGACTCGCTTTTTGCGACAACAATAATCCCCCTAAAATTAATGGACCATATTGGAAATGTATTTTGGATGAATCGTACTCCTCAGTCGATTAGATTTTGTAGACCAGTCAAGCTTGAGTTTGTTAAAGAGACAAAAGACCATATTCTTGCTGAGAAAAAAATTTGGATAATCAAATAAAAGATTTGTCTTCATATGTCTGCACCGTTGTAAATGGAAAATCAATTTCAGTTAAATATGATCTTCAAATGACACTTTTAGATGGAAAAGTTTTAAACATTTTGACTGAAACCAAATCTTGCCAATTGTGTCCGATATGTGGAGCGAGTCCAAAAGACTTCATGGAAAATGCTAAAATGGACTCACCAAAATTTAAGCCAAGACATGAAGCATTAAAATATGGCATAAGTCCTCTACATGGTTGGATTCGATTTTTTGAATTCGTTCTTAAAATTGCATATAGACTGAAACTTAAAAAATGGCAAGTGAGAGATGAAAATGGAAAAAAAGAACTGGCGAAACAAAAAAAGACGATTCAGAAGCAGATGTGGACTGCTATGGCTCTACATGTGGATAAGCCTAAGCAGAATGGCAATGGAAATACCAACGACGGCAATACAGCAAGGAGGGCGTTTGCACAACCTAAGCTTCTAGCTGAATTCTTAGGTCTTGATGAATTTCTCATTGCATATTTTAACAATATTTTAATTGCTATTTCTTGCCACCTACCAATTGATCCAACACAATTTAAAAAATATTGTCAGAAAACCATAACACTATATATGTCCTTGTATCCATGGTTTCCAATGTCGGCAACAACCAAATAATAGAAGCATCAATCCTTCCATTAGGTGTTCTTGGCGAGAACGCCTCAGAGGCTCGCAACAAATACTATAAGAGTGACAGGAGGTTACATGCTCGAAAGAGTACACGGCAGAACAACATGGCAGACGTTTTCCACAGAGCAATGTTCTGTTCTTGTGTCGAGCATCTATCTAAAAAAAGATTGGGTCAGCAAAAATAAACTACCCTTACCAGCAGACGTAATCGAACTATTGGAATCACCAAACTTGCTATACCTTTTGACGCCGGCTGACTTCTTCTTGTGGGGATATTTAAAGTCAAAGGTTTACGTTAACAAGCCAAGGACCGTAGAAGAGCTCAAGGACAACATTCGTGAAGAAATAGCCGCTATTCCGGCCGAAATGTTGGCGAAATCGATGAAAAATGCCGCAAAGGGCACAATACGCCATCAACGCCAGAGGCGGCCATTTGAGTAGATATCATATTCAAAAATTGAAGTAAACAAATGTACTTGGAACAAATTAAATGATTAAGACAGACAACACTTGATTTAAAAAAAAAAAAAATTTGTCCGTCAATATGGGCAAGCCTGTATGTCCTTGTATCCATGGTTTTCAATGTCGGCAACAGTCCATAAAGTGTAAATGCACGGAACAAAAAATAGGAAGCATTAATCCTGGCATTAGGTGTTCTTGGCGAGAACGCCTCAGAGGCTCGCAACAAATACTATAAGAGTGACAGGAGGTTACATGCTCGAAAGAGTACACGGCAGAACAACATGGCAGACGTTTTCCACAGAATAAAAGATAAAAAAAGGTGGGTCAGCAAAATAAACTACCCTTACCAGCAGACGTAATCGAACTATTGGAATCAATTAAACTTGCTATATTTTTTGTAACATGAACAATAATAACAATGTTCCCGTTTTTGATGCTAACAATAGTGGATAGTGATTCAGATTCTGACTCTGAAAATCCGTTTTCACAGAAACTCTGGTTGATGTTTTATTTTTTACTATTAATATTAAGGTTAAGTGTTAAAAAATGAATTAAAAAATATTTGTTCTATTTAGCGTGTGCTAGAATTATAAATTACCGTACAAGTATCAATAAGAGGAAACCTATCTCATATGGGCGGCTAGGGAAGGCGTGGTCAAATCGGTCTGTAACCTAGATATATTTTTATGTGCATCAACTATCATAATAATATAAATTAATTACTCCTGTTACCCAATCCTCTGCTTCTCCTTAAAGGGTACCTATATCTGAACTGCTTGATAAAGGACAGGACAGCAATGAACTGATTGAAGGACGGATAAAGCTTAGGAGTATTTGAATGCTGTCCAAATAAATTTAACTAAAATTAAGTATTTTTGTTGATTGGAGCATTTTCAACAGTAATTATTCCCTTGGAGGGGGTATATTTATGTTGGTAACGCATAGAAGGAAGCCTCTCCGACCACATTAAGTATATATATTCTTGATCAGCACGACGAGCTGAGTTGATACAGCCATATCCGTCTGTCTCCTCTCTCAGTTTTAAAGCTATCTTAACCAAGCATTGCTCGAAATCTTTTGGTACAAATACGCTGCACATTTGTCGAAACCTGTCGGATCGGATGACTACAGCATATAGCTGCCATAGGAACGATCGGTAAAATAGAAGTTTTAGTGAGAAAAACTTTTTTGTTTTCCTTGCAAACGTGTCCGAAGCTCGTAATTATAAGTTCGTTATGCTTTCACATAATTTTAGCAAGTTTTATGAAAATCGGGTAACTATATAGTATAGCTGCCATACAAAAGATAGGTCTGAAAAAAAGTTTTAGTAAGAAAAACTTTTCTGTTTTCAATGCTATCGCTACCGAACTAGTTATTGATCAATATTTTATGCTACCACACAGCTCTGAAAAGTTTGATTCAAATCGGATGACTTTAGCATAAGCTAGGAACAATTGGTCGAAAAAGTAGTTTTGGTGAGAAAAACTTTTTTGTTTTCAATGGTAGCGTCTTTATACTTTTCAGTTGTGAAAATGATCTCTTTCAACACTATTTTGGAGAGTTTGATTAAAAAATATAGCGTATAGCTACCATACGACTGGCAGGCATATATCATGCTCCAAGGCTAAATAAACTTGGGTCGAGCCGAAGTTAGCTTTCCTTTTTTTTTGGTTGAAATATAGTGTGCGTCTTACACCACTGTTACTGTACCTGACGGCAAATTCTAACCAAATTCAAAATTGGTTAAATTTTTTGACTAGCAGGAACATTTGATTGAACAGTTCAATTTCCGGTTGAAAAATTAAAAATTTTTATTTATAAGAAGTAGCTTCTTGGTCAGTTGAATTTTGTGGTTGCAGAATATTTGCCATTGTGTGTTTTTATTGTCTGCGTGTGAAAGTTGCGAGCAGAGGTAACAAGCCAAAAGTTGACTCAACTGAGCACAAACCACAGAAACTCTGGTTGATGTTTTATTTTCCCTCCTTAGCAAATAAACTAACCACCAACCAGAGCACACACATAGAGGAGATGCAATAAATAGGGCAACATTTTGATGGCCTGAAACCTGATTTTATATGCTTTGCCACATTTGTTTATTTATGGAGCCGATGGATGCTCTTCCATTTAGGCACTTAAATTAAAAGTGCTACCCAAAATGTTTTGAAATCCATTTCTTGGCCCCCCAAAAAAGCTTTTACCTGCAATTTAGTTCGTTGAACGAAAAACGAAAATTTCATTAAGCCTCCCTAGCAAAACAACAAAAAACCTGGAAGAAGGGAAAAGGACTTTCACCAACAGTGTCCCAGAGCCTCCCATTTGCAGTTTGGCCTGTTTTTATGTTGCTGTAAATTTCTGACCATTTCCATTTCGCCGAAACGTGACTGAATTTGTATTTTTTTTTTTTTATATATTTTTTATTTGGGGGGCCAACGGGTAAAGTGCATAGAGTGTCCAGGATTGCCGAAAGACAAGCCTTAAAAATGGAATTTTATCTGCATTTAGTACATAAATAATCGAGAGAAAAGCTTTTAGCGGCCACATAACGAAGGGATTTTTAAAAAATACCTATCTATTTGTCTATTAATTTGTTTTGTGCTTCGAGCCAGTGCTTAACATAGTAGGCTCTGAATTGGTTGCTTCATTTAATTCTTGATTTAAATGCAAAGACGTCAACTAAGTAAAGATGAAAACCTATATTGATTTTATTTATACGACTAATAATTTCATGTCTGAAGATGAGCCAGCCAAGTGGACTCGAAATAGCAACAGAATAAGAACAGCGAGAGCAGAATTTGAAGTTTCAATGGTAAGAGCCAAAGGGCTTATAGTTATTTTAATTTTTTAATTCATTTACATACTTTCGTAGAAACGCACATCCACATCACCAGCCTCTGGTAATAACCCTTCAAGTTCGTTGAAAGTAAGTAAGGACTTTAGAGCTCAGGTGCCCAACAGTCAATTGGTTCTGTAGTTCTCTCCTTCAAAATTTACTTATGGCTAGACATAGGCGATCTTCATCTTCAAACCATAAATTGTTGTTTTTTTAGAAAAAAAGTTTGCGAAATGCTTGGGCACCCTGCTGAGTAGATATCAACTTCATTAACTTATTTTGTTTCAATTCATTTACAGGAAACTCACACGTTATAGTCAACCCATCGTCCTTACACGTATCCATAATGCTTAACGTGCTTGGTCTTGATTGATGGTTAACATGATGCTTTCCCTCAGGATCATGAATGACAGTTATGACAGATAGTGCGTTTTGTTGTACTCCAACTAATGGAAAGGGGCAAAGGAAACGCCAGCGAGATACAGATGATGAAACAAGCGTATTTGTGTCGGATGGAAGAGTGGATGTGATTTGTATGCGCTTCAATCATATTTAATTTCGCTTTATTCTGAATTATTACAATAAAAATCAGGACATCATCCCAAAATTTATCAATGTGCTTTACCACTACACCAGCTACAAAAGTAGGCAATTACGGAGTGTGCTTGCACGCGTTTAAATGAACCAAGTCGGGCGGAGTAGTTGGTCGTTGAAGTTGTTGTATAGCGATGCCTTTGATCCTGTGGAATATGAGCGGAACAACAGAATATCCAGTCTTTGTACATAACAGAGCTCCCTTCCAATACAGTTCCCTATTCTGAAGCCAAAATTTTTTTACGTCATTTATATAAACTTTCCAGGGAACTCGAACTTGAGAATTACAAGTGGTTTCATATTTTTTGGCAGATTGAGGATTCACTTCAAATATTTATTTAGGGGCTGTGAATGGGGGTTCTGAGCCGCTGGGGGTTGTGAGCCACTCGAATATTGGCCACAAAAAAAAAATAAATTTAAACTTTTTGTTTATGTCATGTGTCTCCCTTCTTATTACCTAACTTTTGGCAAGCAACCTATCAGTCTACACCTTCTTTAAGTTCGTGAACCAGAACTCGACTTTTTTTTAAAAAAAAAGTTTTTTTTCATTTTTGACTTGTGAATATTATACAAAATTTTTTTGTGTAATGACAAAAGTAAGTATGAGGGAAATATCTTTGGTCAATTGCCTTTTTGATAGAAATATGTTTTTTTTTTTGTAACAATTTCTTTTTGGTTATGTGACGTCACCAAAAAAAAAGTGAGATATGGGGGTTGTGAGCCACTTTGAAAAAAAGTCGGTTTTGACTTTCAAAGAGAATATTGCAATGACGCGCAATAAAACAGAGGAAAAACTCTCCAAAGAAGTAAAAAAAACATTAAAAAAGGCAAACAAAAGAACAGCCACAAGCAAAAAGTGCTCGTATAAAAAAGAAAACAAGCCTGATGCCGTCAATCAATTTTCACTCTTCATTGATATTTCTTAATTCAGAATATGAGAAAAATTGTTCATTTTTTCATTTAATAAAGAATAATGGCTTAAAAACACGAATTTTGAACTTTTAGATGGGTGGCTCACAACCCCCCCACAAATTTTCGAAATGTCAAAAAATCACTTTTTTTCAATATGAAATAAAAAAACCCAAAATTTTATTTTTTATTTTTTAAAACTAGTGATGAGGAAAGTTTTGTGCATCTTACCTAAAATACAAAATTTACGGAACGAAAAAATATTGATTTTTGGCGAAGTTATGTTCGAAAAACAAAACTATGATCACAACCCCCACTTTTTCACGAGAGATCACAACATGCCAAATATAACGGCATATTCAGTTGTCCCAGAATCAAAATAATTCGGCCTTTTAGTTAATACTCTATCATGAGCATTTTTTCCAACGCGCCTTTAAACTAACATATTTTACTAAAGTAACTCTAAACCAACGATCATGTTTGTTTTCGTGAAAAAACATATTGGGGGTGTCACGAGAAGCTCTAGAGATTTTGCCGACGGTTGGTTTCTAAATCTCACGAAAATCGTCGGTGCCAAGAACTACGAGAGATTTAATTTTCTAATTCACAAAATCTAGTTAGAACACCAGATGTTCCAATTGAAGTTCCATATCTAAAAACAGGGCTGAATCTCGCCCAAAAAAATTTCCCCTTCTTAGTCAAGGGTAATTTGATGTTTAACTGAAATGTTTTGGATTGTTTTATGATGCATTAAATCATAATTATTAAAAGTTGTGGAAGTCATAACTTAATGACCTAGAGCCTGGCTAAAAAATTCTACGAAAATGCAAAGTTTAAAATTTGTTGGCGCCAAACATGAGGTATAACTTGCAGCCCTTATCCGCTGGATTTCAAGTAGATGGCGCCACCATCGACAAAACGAGAAGGCTAAGCTAACTTCGTCTGTGCCGAAGTTTTTATACCCTTGCAAATGTTTTAATACATCAAAGTTTAAGAACGCCAGCATTAAAACAAACAATTTTTCTAAATAAAACCCACTTTTCGACCGCTAGTTCCTATGACAGCTATAAGATATAGTCATCCGATTTTGACCAAAACTTCCAAAATCTTTGTAAAAGCGCATAATATTAATAATTGCTGAAGTGAGACACGTTAAGATTAAAAACCAAAAAAATTTTTCTCATAAAAACCCACTTTTCGACCGATAGTTCCTATGACAGCTATAAGATATAGTCATCCGATTTGGACAAAAACTTCCTAATCTATGTGAAAGCGTATAGAAATAATAATTGCTGAAGTGGGAGCCGTTAACATTAAAAACGAAAAAGTTTTTCTCACAAAGACCCACTTTTCAACCGATAGTTCCTATGGCAGCTATAAGATATAGTCATCCGATTTGGACAAAAACTTCCTAATCTATGTGAAAGCGTATAGAATTAATAATTGCTGAAGTGGGAGCCGTTAACATTAAAAACAAAAAAGTTTTTCTCACAAAGACCCACTTTTCGACCGATAGTTCCTATGGCAGCTATAAGATATAGTCATCCGATCCGGTCGGTTCCGACATATTAGCAGTGTGCAGTAAAAAGAAGACTCTGTGCAAAGTTTCAGCTCGATAGCTTTAAAACTGAGAGACTAGTTCGCGTAGAAACAGACAGACGGACAGACGAGACAGACGGACGGACAAAGCTCAATCGACTCAGCTCGTCGTCCTGATCAAGAATATATATAGTTTATAGGGTCGGAAATGAATATTTCTATGCGTTGCAAACTTCTGGGCAAAATTATAATACCCTTTGCAAGGGTATAAAAATGTGTCTTACTAGAACTACATTTTTAAAAGATCGTTCCCACGGCAGCTATATGCTATAGTCATCCGATTCGGATCAAACTTATCAGAATTATGAGTGTAATTTATGTTACCAGACTTATATCTCAAGAACGGCTGGACGGATTCTTAAGATCTTCGATCTGTTAGACTTGTTAGCGCCCCGAATAGCAAAATAGCAATTAAAAACTTTCCAAAAATTCAATGTAAAATGTTATAATCAGCATAGATTTTCATTTAGTAGTTGGCAATTGTCGATGGAATTAGGATGCATACGCCCATTGGTCCAAAAAAAAATTGCAAAATTTTATAATAAGTTTCGAATGTCATGAAGATGATACTCGGATAAATATAAAAAACAAAATTCTCCAAATTTGCGAAAATTCATATAGGAGATTAGATTGTCATTAAGATGGTTAATTGGACGGGTAAATATGAAATGTAGTTGAAATGGTAAAAAAATCGCTAAATTAGCCACGCGATTAACTAGAGGGATGGTAAAATTTGAAGATTGCTAAAATAATCAGAATTGCTCAAAATTTTCAAAATTATATAATTTCACAGTTTTAACACGGAATAGTACAGATATTATGAACACGGGAGAACAGATAGATTGGGCAGCTCAAAAGGTTCACAAAAACGCGAGATTTGCAAAAATTTATAGTTTAGTTTAGATTATGAAGATTTGATAATGGCGATTGTAATGTAAGCATCATATCTCCTAGAGTGGGTTAGATTTAAGAATAGCAAGAAAACGCTGGCACCAGCAAATATCTTTAATTACTGCTATAACTCTGGCTAATTTCCCACAAGCTGGAAACGTTGCAGGATTATGCCTATACCCGAGCCAAATGCAAGCTCAAACAGCTATCAGCCAGCTCTTTGAGAAAATGATTGTGGAGCAAATTTGAAAACACCTAGATACACGCGAAATCCTTTAGCCCTGTCAATTAGGTTTTAGGGAACTTACGTCCCTCAGCCATTCTTTGGCTGTGGCAAATAACTTATCTTTGGCTACTTGGCTCGGCAGCGCGCTACCATCGCCTGTACCTTAGATTTCGAAAAGGCTTTTGACACTGTGTGGACTAACGGCCTGATCTATCAGATGAATAATCTCTTTAGGTTCAATCCCAATACTACACGTATCATACAAAATTATCTGTCTCAGCGGTCCTTCTACGTCTGCAGCCCCGATGGCTCGGAACGTTCGCTCACGCGAGAAATCTCAGCAGGAGTCCCTCAGGGATCACTGCTTGCCCCTATCTTGTATATTATATATTTAGCCGACCTTTCAAAAGAGATCCAAGGTCTTCCTCAACTGCGCAAATCCAACCGTTGATTTACGCAGATGATATCCTTCTCTTGGCGTCCGGAGCACGGATTGCCAATGCAGTAACGTATCAAATAAATAATTATTAAGACGTCCTATAGCAATTACTAGTAAATGCGAAGGGTGCATATAGTCCGGTTGAACCTAATACAAGAATCACATTAGCCCACATTAGGCATATATTCAGGCCTTTGGCGGCGAGCCCGAGCGTCAAGGCCTGAACATATTAGAGACATGCTTGCCCTTGTGTACAAAACCAATACTAGTTCATGGCCACATAGCATGGTTCAATCTAAAATCCAGGCAGATGGAAGAACTACGTCTCTTTGAGAGGCGGGTCATTCGTCGAGCCCTGGGCAGAGGAGCTATAGACCCTCTCACGCTCCATTATATACCAAATAATGTCCTGTATGATACTTATATACCAAATACTAGAAAAGTTCTTAGATAGCAAAATCAATAGCCCAAATCCCTTGATCGAGGATGCTGTGGCTCAGAGAAGACTACCGGCCAACTACTCTGTCCACCATCTGACGAAAAACAATATAGAACATTTGAAAGAATTTGAAATTATTCACGATTCGGAGGGTAATCTCATTTTCTACCCATAGAAAACGATTGTCCATAGATCCGAACGAGTTAGTGTATAATATAAATCAGTAAATTTTGACCCATAAATTGGCTCAACTTCCCCCCGACTCTTCCTTTCCCTGTAAATACCTCCCATATTTTCCTCTCTTTTCAGGTTGTCTTCTATATTTTCAGCTTTTTTCTCTTTTTTCTTTTTTCAGTTTTTAGTTTTCGTAGGTTGTTTTTAGTTTTAGTTAACAACAAAAATTCTTTATTGAAATGCAGGTTTTTACTTTCCGTACTAACTTACTTTTTAATTTTTTTTTAAATCATAACCGCTTATTTCCAGTTATAAACTTAGTAGTTCACCCCTATTGCCTTCGTCCTCATTAAGCACTTAATGCCCTGGACAACATTAATTTTCAGTATTTTAGCTAGTCTTGCAGTAGTCGCCCAAGGCTAAATCATAATTTAGGTATAATTAACATGTGTTACCTTTAAGTTTTTTCTAGATAATAAAAAAGCTAAGCTTCACATCTTCGTTTTGTGTTTAAAAGACTAAAGGGGCGAAGCAACTCGCGCCGAGATTTCGTGCAAAAGTTTGGTCAAGATAAATTTAAAACTGACGGAGGAGATAGCTTAGACACGGACAGGCGGACGGACAACTCAGCTCGTCATTCTGATCAAGAATATATTTTTACGGGGTCGGAGATGCTTCTTACGTGTGCAAAAATCTGGACAATTTTAATATACCTTCTGCAGGGGTATAGTAACCGCTTTTGCACTGTTTTGGTTACCTTTGTGGTATTTTGAGTTCAATATTATCTGTTTTTTCTCTCTGTGTACTTTAAGATCCCCTTTTTACCCATTTAAATGGGGGAATGAGTTTCAAAGTAGTGTAGAAACCCGAGATTGACGTCGAGACTCATATAGAATGGGACATTTAGAAATACTTAAATATTTTCGTCCGAACATTTAGGAAATTTTTTATTAAAAATTGCGTTTTTCCCCTAAATGTTCGTCGCTTCTTCTACACAATAATTTTTGGGAAGTTTACTGGGAATTTGTGTAATACTTAAAATCTCAACAAAGGCGCTTTGCCATACTAGCTAGCTAATGTCAACAATATTTGATTGTCACTGCCACTATTATTCAATTGAAAGCAACAACAACAACTCGTTTGGAAAAATTTAAAATACAAAAAAATATTTAAGTTACAATGGACGCGGAACAACGTACAGAAGATTCCGCTGATACGAGTTTCACGGGAACTGACGATATTGATAATGCAGCTAGCGGAGATGGAGCAAATGGTTCCCAAGAAGACAGCTCTGAAATCCTGATGGCCGCCAGCACCAGTTCGTCCGTTAGAAGTCATCATACTTATACCACCAGTCAGAGTGACCCAATGCCGGGACCAAGTGTTGCTCTATCGAATGCAGAAGCCGCAGCAAATTTATATCAAGAAAGACTTCGGGATGCATCCAGAAGACAACGGACATCGGCTCAGGAAGAGAGAGCCTGGCATAAGTTTATGAATACCAAACTGGAGAGGGACAAACTGCCAGAGGATACCCCACTGCCCATATATTTGAGCTTCCGGGAGCCAAGAAAACTGAGTCCTAAGCCTAAATCTCACCGTTATCGCGAGGATGAGCTAACTGATGAAGAGTATGATTAAGATGGTTTCATTTGCGCCAGCTTTTACGATTCAAGAATCCAAGCAACACCTAAACTAATTAGAATAATTTGCAAATTGCTTAAATACACATTGTATCTTGCATTAGTGCACACACCCATTTCATGTCATTTATCCCTCGTGTCAAATGCAAATCGTTGCAGCAGGCAATGAAGCACTTTAAATGCAAAAAGCTACTCAAAATGCCAAAATGTGTTTGTGTGTGTGTTAGCCAACAACTTTGCCTACAAAATTGGTCTCTACATTTCACGAGCCGAGCAAATAACCCAGCCAGATGTTTCAGGATGCATTGATTTATGCCCGGGGCAAGAAGGTTTTGGCCTGAGCAGAACGCAATGGTGCAGTTCAACGGCTGCTCCTACATGAATCTCCATTTGTAAATTGCATTTTATATGGGTGTTGGACATTTGGTCGGACATGTGTTTCAATTAGAGCACCAATGAAGAGTCGCAGGATATGCATATGATTGTTAACATTTACAAAGGGAATGGGAATGAAGCTATGAAAATATCAAGCTTAATTAAGGCGTATGCCACATTATCTACACGAGTTTGCTACGTATTTAGTTCAGATTGCCTTGGGGGAATTTGTTCAAAAGGAAATTTGTTGCTAGAGGAATTCACAAAGACAATCAACTCCCTTCAGGAGTTATTCAATTGTGGAAGCAGGAATTACAAAAGTCTGAGTATGTATGCATAGGATATTTTACACAAATGCAAAAATGGCATACTTTGTAGATTGCTTTGGGCTTATTCAAACAATACAAAAAAGTCCAGTGTTAAAGACTTTCCTTTTTTTATTTTATTATGTTTAGGTAGAGCATTCTCGGCTCACGAACCAGATCCCTAAGCATTACACATAATCGAAAATTTCGAGAAATCTTGACTTTTTTCTACCAGTCACACAGTCTTTGATTCTCCCATTTATTAAATGTTTTATGAAAAATGTAGCCTTTAATATGTGACTTTTCAATCATTTTGGAAATTGAGTTCGTAGAAAACGTGGGGAAGCACGACAGAATACAGTAGAGGAAGTGGGATTTAAACACAAATCAATCCCATTTTACAAGACAAGATACTAAGAGGCGGGGGCTATTGCTGGATTTGTAAATATAAATATTTTAAAAAATTTGGTCGAAGAACCGATTAGTTTAAACAATCAAAACCCTATATTTATAAAAAATGAAATTAAATTTAACGCCTATAAAACCGTCCCAAGGCATCCACTGCATAAAAGTCGACCGACTATAATTTGGTTTGTACCGGCAGTAGTAGGCAAGTTATGGCTTGACCAATAGATGGCGCCACTACTTGATTTTCAAAACTGACCAATAGATGGCGCCACTTCTGTGACCATTGTAATTATTCGTGTAACTAACTTTATTTAATTATAATACCACTTGCTAATACATAACAATGAATTTGATCGAAGCGACGATGGCGAAATATCGCGAGCGACTCTTAGCGGTCAGCAACGGCACACGCCTCTCATCGATAAGTTCCATTAATATCGATAGGTGGCTGTAGCTATCGCATAAGGGAACTGATCGGGAATGATAGATGGCGCCACTACTATAACCATTGTGGCGATCCCGGCTCATCCAGCTCCAATCAAAGATCCAGTTCATTTATCTGGTTCACACATCATCGATTATGTTTAATCGATGCTCGATAACCCCCGCCCCCCTTTTTATATCTTACACCTCTAACTCACTCACACACTGACTTAATTATACGCCATTCTGGTTGTGAACATTCTGATCAGTATATTCTTTCTGGAACACGCCGTTCGATACTTTAGCACTTTATCGGTTAACGTAATACTGAATCAAACTGTTGATTGTTCAAGTAAAAAGTAATAAATTTGATTCTCGTGGTGTAGAAGCAGTGGTCTGACCTTATCTCTTACCATCTCATTTCAAACATCATATTTTGTATCTCTAAAGGTATTTAGCTGCTTGTGCATTCAGACGGTAAAAACAGATTAAGACAAGAATTTAATTCAAATTATATAAGAGAGTCCACAAAAGCAATCTAAAATAGTCAAAGAATATGTATTATCTCTTATCTCCAGCGACATTTCCCCATTTACTTTTTAATTCACGGACTCATACGTCGCCGTTATATATCGGCCAAATTTTGCGCTTTGCGAATTTCGAAGCAACTACTCTTGCGATTTAGCGACGAAATCGTAAAATTTTTGCGAAAGTACAAAACGGGAGCATGGCTGATAGTATAAGTTTTTCGTAACCAAAGGGCAAGAGATCTTATACATAAGAAAATATTTTTCAAAATTTCAAATGATTACTTTCAGAAAATCCTTCCTGTTTTTATAAAATTGCAATAGGATTTTTAGGGTTGACCCGTTTATAAGATAAAAACTTTTGATCTTACCATCAGTCTACTAATCAAAACTTATTATAAAAGTTAGCAAATTTTGTGATTTTTTGACCATTTGATGTACACCTCTTATCTACACGTCTTCTTACCCTTCGATTTACCAGTCTATTTACCTGTTTTATTAAAATTTTAAATAATTTTCGAGATTTTAAGGACCGTTCGATGAGCTTCCATCCAGTCAATAGAAATCTAAAACTCATAATAAATTGTTTGCCCGCCGTCAATTGTTAACTATGAAATTTGGATGAAAATGTAAAGCACGTCCGTATTTTTTGTTTATTCAATACTGCTCAG